>OVBX01006072.1:0-12254 GCA_900406325.1 Erucastrum elatum
GTAACTCAACGTGATCAATAATACACAACACATTCTCGACATCTTCTTCCCTAGTTTACAAACGACAAATAATCTGATCCCTCCTAAGCCGGACAGATTGAACATCGGAACCGATACACCAGTGTCCCAAATCGTGATCTTCCGCCTACAAAGGCCGGTATATTTCACATGAAAAGGATTTCCACGACGGCGACCTCACCCCATGATCCAAATCTCGTTAAACGGATCACAGTAAAAGGATCCGGAAGCCGCGGCGGTCGGTGCAGACGGAGAAGCAAGCGGTTGAGCAGCCATGGAGGAGGCATGAGGTATCTCCGGTGAATTCAGAGCATGTGGATATTGAATATTACCGTCCCGGTTGGTATCTAGAATCTGATCAGAATTCCAATTGGTATCTGCGGAATTGAAAGTTACGAAGGAGAAGAAATCAAAAGCTCGGTGTCATTGTGAGATGGAAAAGCAGAGTTGGAATCTGAAGGACTGAGGCAAACATATAAATAATAGAGAATTTGTAGTGCACACACAAAAAAAATCATGAAATTAACTTTTTTTGTCACAAATCATGAAATTAACTATATACCATATTTTTGTCATCATCTGAAAATGTCATTTCGTGCTTTGACCATTCTACCCTTTTACCATATTATTCTTCGATATTAACGGTTTCCACACTTTCCTTTTTCTTTTTAGTAATCATTATTTTACTGATACCTTATTTTTGTGTCAGACAACTTGGTGTATATAATATTTCTTTTCTTAAAACTTCCGCCTGTAATTGTAATTGACAAAACCGATGTGTACGTCTCTAGTCCCTATTTATATGTTACTGTTTGTGTCTTCTGGTAGATACAACACACAAGTTATTGCTACTTTTAGATAGACAATTACTACTTTTCGAGATAATACGATTTTTTAGCCAAATATTACTTTATGTACACCGCTGGCGCTAAGACGCTAATTGACAGAATCAGTACATAGACGGATATCTTTTCATTTAGACAGATTATAAATAAGAAAATTGTAATGTAACTGTTGTTAGACAGCTACTTGGTGCATTGTAACAAAAGTAATAGAAGGTTACATAATTTATTAGATTGTATACTTGTTGTTAGCTGGCTAACGTCACTTTATAAATTTATTATAGATAAACATGGTGGTAGATGATAAATATGTGCCAAGGCTTCTGATAAACACATACCTATGTGCTTATTTACCAAATTCTGATTTCATACCAAACATACAAGCAAAACTCTTACATTATAACTTCATATTATAAAACAAGCTAAGTTTTTACATACTGCTAATTGTTTCTACAAACAGCTACTCAAAAGTTTATCCATCCAAAAACTTATTACCCTTGGTTAAAATTTAAATTCCTTACATTAGATTTTCATATCATTTAATCAGGTTAACATCTTTAAATCCGGCTAATTGTTTCTATAAACGGCTACCCAAAATTATAACCATCCAAAAACTTACTACCCCAGCTAAATTTTATGTTGCCTGTTTTACAAAAACTCGTAGACATTTAGAAAATAGATCCTAAGCTTCCATGTATAATACAAGACCAAATCACTAATGGTGGACTCCACTCAGCACCCACCATACCCACCATGGGTGTTGCTGCCTTCCGATGATGTCTCCCCACGTACTTCACTACATTTTTTTCCACTTCTCTGCATGCCAAAGTTAGCTTCAATGGCGCTCGACCAGTTGTCTACATCTCCCCCGAGTTTGTTCTTCATGGTTTGGTGCTCACCACCTCCACAAGGTAGACCTGCACATTTTAAGCATGGTGCATCACCTGTAGCGATCGCATCCAGAGGAAGGACATGATCTTGATTGCTAGACACCGCAACACCTAATCATAAAACACGGATGTATTCTCATTAAACAGTAATCTTCGCACCACAGTTGAAATTTAATCATACACTTTAACAATTTGATCACATTTTATTTTCTGTCTAAACAATTTATTATCATGCCAATAAACTAAGAAACAATTCAACTATTTTTGTAACCATTGTAACTGCACATCAACTAACCATAACATTATAAAAGTTTCCCTTATCTTCATATACTTAGCGGACTATCAAACTTAGAAACGAAAACAATAAAGTGGTTTATTTGTGGCTAACTTTTCTAGTAACCTTTAATTGCTTCCAAGGCTGAACTATTTTGTGCTGAAGAGAAGCATGGAGTCACGGAAGAGAGATGGAGGCGCTGAAGAGAAGCCAAGGCGCTGCAGAGAAGCGGAGGCGAAGTAGAGGCGGGCGCAGCAAGAGAGCGGTGGGGCGGCTTTGGTTTCTTAGATCGAAAAAAAAATCGACGACATCACCAACAAGATGCTCTGTCGCCGTAGACGTGGTAAAGGAGAAAGACGAGATTTCAATTTTGAATATGTGGTGTCGATTGGGAAAAAGCTTTTGTACAACTTCGAGAACATCGCCTAAGAGTGTTTAAAATTTTTTTCTTTTTGTTTTTTTTTAATCAAAAAAAAATCATAATCAAATCCTTTAAATATCTTTTAATATCCTACGTACAATCTATAAATTCACCTGGACACAGCTTAGGGACACTATCGTAATTTGCTTTGACATAGAAAAAAAAGAATCCCCACAATATTTCTGTTTTGGGTATTCCGTTAATTTCAACATTTTGTTAGGATTTTGACCTAATTAACTCTAAATAATATCCAATTAAATTTCCAAAATCGGACATGAATGTTTCTTTTATATAGTTACTAACCAATTTTATTTATTGTTGCTTCAAATCTATTCCATCTGGTTCTTAAAAAGTGTCATTTTATCATTTTTTTGTTAAACAAAAATGTCATTTTACAATTTTGATGTAATTTATACTTAGTTTTAACTCAATATTAATTGTAAAATATATTGATATTATAAATAAATTTATTTATCTAAAATACTACTGGTTAAACATATGAAATTAATGAGAACATAAATGTATTTCAATCTTTTTTAATGTGTGGGAGAATGTCTAAGTGACATTTTTTTTGTGAAATGTATGGAGTATTTATTAAACCAACTTTTTTTATCAAAGCCAAATAAATGGATGTTATCCAAAACACAATATATAACTAACCCTCTTGCAAAAATAGAATGAAAACTAATGTACTTCTAGCAGATTTTGCAGATAGTCAATAGAAAAAATTGCAATGGCATATGAAGGTGACAGGGCATTTCATTAGATATGTTATGAAATGTCTTGAAGAACACTTACTCGGTTTCTAATAGCACTTCGCACATAACTCTCATCATTTCAAGACTACGCTTTATCCGCAAAAGGTTTCTTGTATGACTACCAACTTTCCTTACACAGTTCGCTTCTATATCTCTGTCAACCATTAGCTCTAATGTCGGTGTTAAGTTCGACGCCTCGGCAAGATCGTTCACCTAAGAAAAGGTTAGATTTTTTATTTTTTGTAACACAAGAAAAGGTTAGATATTCAATTATTTTCAGTAAGAGTCTAAGAATTAAGATAATTTTTGTAGGTTGTATGTTAGCATGTGCAGCTTGAATATATAAACAGGAGATTTTTTTTTCAAAATTCTTATTTCATTGTGTTATTTATCTCAAAATTTTCAACAATATATAACTATGTTTTAAATTCTTTTCATAATCAAGGCGTGGAGACATTAGATATACCTTCGTAACATAGTCTATCTCTGCAAACCTTGGAAACATTCCTGTTTTGAGGACTTTAAATACGACGAAGAAGCGAGAGCAAGCATCAGAGAAGTTCTTAACAGGCACGTCCAAACCAGACGTATTCACAATTACAGCTAGTTCCTTGAACGCTCCGCAATTCCTTTCGACGCCATTGCCAATTTCTAGTTCCTGCTCCCTATTTTCAGTGTATATGATCTTGTGAATGATCTTCTTTTCTCTCTTTTTTTTTAGGGAGGAGCGTTGGGGTTTTAAAGATGAGTCATTTGGAAACTTGTCCCGCTTGCCAACAAAACACAAATCCTATTTTACATGTGTTACTAAATTCTAAATTATATAGTGCAAATAAATGTTAAAATAAAACGGATGAACAAAATACATAGAACCCACTTCAATATGCATTCACACAGTATTTTCTTTTTAAAATTAATAGGGTTAAGACTATAATATTTTACTGACTTTTGTCGTTATAGTTTAGCAAAAAAACTCTCTTGTAAATATGTATATTTATAATTTTATATTATTTACAAAAAAAGTTTTATTACAAAGTTCTAGGAAGCTAACATTTTTAGAAACATCGTACTTTATTGGTTGAGGTTTAAGGGTTTCTAATACCACTTATGAATTTTTGATTTTCAGAAGATACAATTTCTTGCAAATTAGAGAATGAAAGGATTATAAGAAGTTTCCAAATGTTGTAGACAAAACCATTCATTGTGGATGTATTCTGGGGAACTAATTAGAAAAGCGTGTGAAATTGTTGATATTTATTGTATATGTTGCAAATCTTTGATCATTATATGCATTTTATAGATGATTTTTTATGATTGATCAGTTTTGTTTACAAAAAAAAAAGAAAAGAAGTTGAACACGTCCAAAAAAGTGTATAAATGTTTTTAGGTCTTTATTGGTAAAACATTAGCATGTTACAGTTTTCAATTTACATTTATTAGAAATAAATTTAGAAAAGCATTTACCAAATAATTGGTTTAAAATGAAAATAATATTTAATAATATTAGCAATTGAACTATTGGAATGCTAGTTAATTAATAAACTAATCTCCAAAAACCCTATATATTCCAACTTACTAATGATCTTACTGCTAGTTATTTACTTTTTTAACGGTGATTTATTATGATACAACAATAATGGAAATATTATATGGACGATTCGACATCATACAATACTACATTTTTATAAGGATTTACGCCTAATTGCATCATCTGAATCGTCCTATAAAGATCCATTTGTGATCAAATCTACTTACAGCATGTTGAAGATCTCTTATAAGCTTTTATTTTGTTCTGCATAATTTTCTTAATTAATTCCTCTATTAGTTATTTACTAATTTGACAAAACAATTCGGTAAAGATGCTATTCTACGACTAATTAATTTGTTTGTGGGCTAGGCCTTTAGGGCACATATCGGATCAAGAAGACTTGTAGTGTACTTGTGGCAGACATGGAAAACTAATAGGAAATTTCCGGTATTTGTAATATCATCCGATGACTATGAGTCCAAATATGTACCCATTTCAAGCCTCCTTTTTTCTGACCTCCTTCTCTTTTCATCTTTCTTTTTGATGCGTATATTTCTTCACAAAAATTGACACGTAAGTACGCATCTTAAAAGTCCGCGATACGCTATTACACACAGATGTCTGAATTTCAACGCGGACTCTTCGATTCATCCTGAAATTCGAGAAGAAAGAGATGCGGATCCCTTGTGTTCTTGACTTCTTAATTTGTTGTCGGCAAATTAAAGTATCACTGTCAGACTATCAAATTATATTGTTTTGGTGTAAATCCTATCAAATAGTTTTGTACTATTAAGAAGGCCTTGGATTGACAGTAGCCATGAGAGGAAAGGATAGAGCTTATGAGACGTCAAACCATTGACATATTCTAATATTATATTTTCGTGGGCATAGCAAATGGGAACAAGAGGATCCGGACTTATAAGTGTTTCATGGCATACTCCATTGACATATTCTAATATTATATTTTCATCATTTCTTCTATTAATTAATCAAATATCTTTAGTTATGCGATTATGAAATGCATTTATTCAAACCATGCAAAAAATCTTTTGTAATCAAACACACACAAAATAAGTTTTTAGTGTGAATCCAGTCAAATAATCCAAACAACACAAATACACATCTTCAAATAAAGAAACTGGATGAAAATATATAAATTTTACAAAACAAATCAAGAAAAAGAAAAGAAATCCGTTTTATTTCTTTAGTTTCGAACTCCATGTATAGCAGCGATATAGAGAAGTTGTGTCGCCGAAAGTATTATCAGAAATGCCTCCATTGTCCTCTGCAAACAAAATCAAAAAATTGATTTATATTTTTGCTCATTAAAAGTATTTTAAAAATGGTTTTAATCATTCACATCTAAACCACTCTTTTGGATTTGTTTATTTAAACAACTACTATATATATATATATATATATATGTTTATTCCATAATCTTTGGAATATTGTAATATATATAATAGAGGTTTACTTACCAGGCGGGCATTTCTCATCCCAAGTTCAATTTCCTTGCATCCAAATCTGTACCAGTACATTCAAGAAAAAAACTGAGTTTCGTAAAGTACAAATTAGATTTTTATCTTTGGTGTGGAAAAAGTAAAAAAGGAAATAAATGAATGAATGATATGTCAAAGACTCAAAAATGTGTTTTGATTAAATATCATACCCCATGGCTAAAACTGTAAGAGACCAAGCAATCATGGCGGCAGAGACAGCTGCCGGAAGACTCGCTGTAGTCCAGGACTGGAGATGACTGACACCGGAGATAACAGAGGCTGCTCCAGCAACTCCGGCAATCAAAGCAAACATCACGAAGAATCCAGTGGCCGCATTGCCCATCGGAAAATATATAGGCGAAAAATGAGTGGGAAGGCTGAAATCCGCACCTTTAATTTTTGAAAGAAAAAACAATTTACGATGATTAATTCAAACAGTTATTAAGTTTTTAATGAGAACGTTTTAAATTTATTTTCAAACTAGCAAATGATTTCATCTTGATTTTTTTTTTTCAGATTTGTGATGTTGTACAGTTAGTGACAGAACATCATAAAAAACAGTTGAGGAAAATGATTGTTTAATTATGAAAATACAGGCTTTTCGATTACAGAAAGAAAATTATATACCAATAGGGAAGCCATGGCTGATAGCTTTGTTCATGGACCATGCTCCAATTCCGAGAACAATGGCGTACATGCAGAAATTCAGGAGTAGAAGCAAAGAGGCCACTGGTTTCATCTGCTGTTCCGCCATTTTTTCTTGTCACCCTAGACAAGAAAAATCTGGAGCTATGTATTTTTTTGTTTGAAACGTTATATTTGCAGTTAAGATCTTCACAATTTTGGATGTGTAATGATTTAAGACTTTGGGTTTATATATAGGCTTGATTAGACGGTGCCTTTCTTGGTTAAGGCTGTTGGTTTTTCTGGATTCGTAAAGGCAATTAAATTCTTGTTCTTGCAGGCTGTAAAGTTGAGTTGCTGTTCTTCTTACAAAGAATCTATGTTTTGCTTCATCCCCAGGACATAATTAAATAATTTGAAAAGTAACTAAATAAAAAATCTTTGGAAACTTGAAAGATTCTTTCGATCACTTAGTTTCTTTCGCAATTTTCTTGTTTTATGTAGCTTTTAGACTTTCCGGTATTTTACATGCACAAAAATATTCAGCTCATCATAAATACATGTATATAAACATTCATTATCCATTTAATAGACTTAAGAAAAAGAAAAAAGAAACGTGTATGATAAGTAACAATATGCAAAAAGAACGTGTGTAAGAAGTTAATAGACAAATCAACAATGAGGGTCCTGTGAAGAACAAGATAATAGGATGTCCTATTCCGTATTTATCTAGTGGTCAAAATTATAAAAGATTTGTGAGACGTAGAGTATTGTATTCACTTACTTCTGAATGCTTACCCGAATTCGCTTTCTGCATCTCTTAGTCTCCACATTCTTCAGTCTCATGACATCCATCACCAACCATATTGTCTTCATCCACTTCAATAAAAGTAGCCAATAAGGGATTATTGTCATCTGAGAGTCTTATACCACATCCTTTTAGTTTGAGTCGAATACTAGAAAGGCGAAACTCTATCTCAACTTGATTACAATCTTGGTTTAGAGGGAAATGACAGTCAAATATAATCAGATGATTATATTTCTGATGTAATGAGAAGTGTCTCGGATTAGCAGGCTCAAAGTAGTTCCCGTGCTTGTCTCTAAACCGACAATGTACCTGAATGTCTATAAAGGAAAGCAGATGACTAACCGTTTCTTCGGAAACCACAACACAAGCTTTGACGTCCAAAAATGATTGTTGGCAGAGAGTGGAACAATGTAAAGGGACGGTAAGGGAGCTAGAGGTAGATCGGTGAGTAAAATATGGAGGCACTTCTACACCTGGTAAGATCAGATATTCGGAAGCTGATTGTTGAATGAAGGCTTCTTGATTCAAATTGAAGCAGTTGGTGAAAATAACTAATGACAAGTTGGTGTCAGCATCATTGGTGTCTTTTTCTTCCTCGGGCCATCTAACTTCAGTCAATTTCTCACAGTCTGAGAAGTAAACCTCAAGATTACTAAGTTTGAAAACATTTGGTGAGATGGATTGTAGCTGCTTGCATTCCCACATCTCCATAGATTCAAGGCTAGAGAAGTTTTCGATCCTTGGAGGAACTTCTTCCATTGCGGTTTGGTTCAGAAAGAGCGTTGAGATGTTGCTGGAGATATCTGGGAAGATCCTCAACTGAGAGCATCCATTAAGATTAAGGCGATAGAGAGATTTGAGGTTGATGCCAGTTGGGAGAGTCTCTAGACTTGAGCATCCTATCATTTCCAAAGTCGTGAGTTTATTGAGATTTTGAATCGAGGAAAGAGTTAGCTCCACCAAACTAGAACAACCATTGAGATCAAGTTTCTCGAGTTTAGTCATCATCGAAAGATCTGGGATTTCTTTTAAGTTTTCACATCTTGAAAACACCATTTTCTTGAGGCTTGTAAGAGGCTGAGCAAAACAATACCAAACACTATTTAGATATTTTTAAACTTGGGTAAACACCATGTGAATCATTTCTTAACTATTAAACATTTATTTTTTTGGCTGTCAACAACGTGGACATCTACAACATGCATGCATTCTACCTAGTTTGCACCTCCATAGTGGCACAACAATATATATTACTATGACAAACCAGAGGCTGCATGTACCAGTTTACTTTAAACATTATTCAACAACTCAATTATAGGATTTAAGATATAATTTTCGTAGTCTATCTAACAGAAAATATGTGATCATATGCCATATGTCAAAAAAAAATAACGGAAATCGCAGAAATACTATTACCAAATACCAACAATCAAGTGATATGGTACTTGCATGTTTTCAAAAACTAATTTTTTTTGCAACATTCAAAAACTAACTTTAGATCTAATATTTTCAATCGCTTGTAACAAAATAGTTTAAAGACAACAATATCATACCTGAACTCCTTCCCAAAATCTCTCACTCTTGATTTGCTCCATGTGAAGTTCAACTAGAGACTCTAAAGGCAATTTAAAGGGATATTTTACGATAGATGTTTGGCTTAGATTGAGCTTTAAAATGTTAGTTGAGATCAAAGGAAAACATTGCAGCCGCAAACATCCACTGAGATCAAGAGAATTTAGAGACTGGAGGTCAATTCCGGTGGGAAAGGTGTCCAAATTTACACAGCCTTGCATGTTCAACTCTGTCAGTTTATTGAGATTCCGAATAGAGGAAGGAAGCTCCACCAAACTTGAACAACCATGAAGATTCAATGTCTCAAGATTGGTCGCTGTTGAAGGATCCGGGATTTCTGTAAGTTTTTCAGACTTGGACAAATCCATATCTTTAAGGCATGTAAGTGGCTGAACAAAAAATAGACAAAATAAAAATTAACTACCCACCAAGTGAAAGTTCTCTTGTTAAGAGGAAAACCATTTTTAGTAAGCATTTTGAAAATATATTGGAATGTACCTTAACTCCTTCCCATAGTTTCACAAGCTTGCTGTTAGGCATTATGAGTTTAACAAGATATTCAGGACAAAAACTAGAAGGCATGTATACCATTTGACATCCCGGCCAACTCAATAACTTGAGTTTGTCTGGAAAATATCGAATCTTTCGGGTAGTAATCATCCAACTTCTTTCTTCCTCTCCAGTGAATTCTAATAGAATTTTAGAAAACGGAGATTGGTCATCTGGTCGAATGCATTTTCCTGTATCCTCACCAGACTAATTTCATCTATGTTCAAAGATATACCTTTAACCATTTCAGTTCCCTGAAAAAAATAATACATGAAAGCATTATCTTAGAGGCATGACAACTTTCAGTATTCTTCTTGAAAGAGAAAAAAAATTTACTTTGGAACTTCCAAGTACATTGCAAACATCCTTCGAATCCATCAGGAAATCTCGTTTCCCAGGCTTGTTAGACTGTGTACGTACCACTTCTTTACCTATCTCTTGTACCAAACTATGCATCTCTACAATATTCGTATTATTCCACGATGGTTTTACAATAATAAGAGACTTATCAACTAGGTTCGTAAGACCTATATTAACATCCAACTCACTATCTGCAAGCATCAGTTTCATTCTATCAATTTCCATACCATTGAAGAAACATGCAATGTGACGAAATATCGCTTTATCTTCTTCGCTATCTATCGCATCATAACTAACTCTTAGCCCTTTTACAATATCTCTATTTGGACTTTTTCCAAGTCTCAACAACATATCTGTCCAATACTCCTTGTTCCTCCTTTTCATAGCCTTACCTAAAATCTGAAGAGCTAAAGGAAGACCACCAGCACACGTCGCAATTTTAGAAGCAAGATCCACAAAAACATCAGGTGGATAGTTTTGCACAAAAGCTGATCGGCAGAATATCTCAAGCGCTTGCTTTTCAGATGGAAAACCAACCGCGTATAAATTATCAATCCCATGCACTACAAGAAAACATCAGTATTCTGAGGGACATTCCTAGGAAAAATAATTTCTTCGAAATTTTCTGACAAAAAACCGAGGAAATTTCGAGGAAATCCAGAAATGTGGTTTTCTCGGAATTTCCTCGGAATTTTCTGAGGAAATTCCGAGGAAACCACACTTTTTCGGAATTTTCCGAGGGAATACCGCGGAAACTATGTCCATCGGAAAAAACCGACGGATATTTCTAAAATTCCGAGGACACTTTGAAGCCGTTAAAGAGCCGTTGGGAGAGCCGTTGGGCGATTTTAAAAATTCCGATGAAATACCGAGGAAGGTTAGTTTTTCCTCGGAATTTCCTCAGTATGTCGGCATGATTTCATCTATAAATACAGTCACCCCTCTTTCTCTTCATTCACTCCATTTCTTCTTCTTCTCTCCTGCTATCACGAAATTGATATAAAAAAAACATGTCTTCTTCAAATTATTATCGTTCTTGGATCGATCGACCTTATTTGGATCCGGAGACGAGATTGCTTACGGAAGAATACCAACGAGATTTAACCAAATTCATGGGGTTAGTTCGCCGACAACCGGAAGCAGAAACAAATAAGTTAAGATGTCCTTGCTCTAATTGTAAAAATAAAGTTATTAAAGAGTGAGATGTTTGGACTCATCTATATTTGAGTGGGTTTACACGAAGTTACAAAATTTGGTACCATCATGGGGAAACTGGTCATGAACTCGGTAGTACTAGCGAACCTCAGCCGGCGGTTAGATTAGAAGAACCAATTAGAACGGATGTAGATTATGGTGTAGGTACTGAGCAGATGGTAAATGATCATTTGAGAAGGGAAGATTTATCCAATGCAGAAGCTAGGAGATTTTATGATATGTTGGATGCTGGAAAGCAACCATTGTACGAAGGTTGCAGAGATGGTCATTCAGCTTTATCATCTGCTACAAGACTGATGGGCATTAAAACAGATTATAACTTGGCTGAAGACTGTGTGGATGCGATAGCTGATCTTGTTAAAGGTATTCTACCTGAGGATAATGTAGCTCCAGGTTCATACTACGAGGTTCAGAAACTCATAGTTGGTGTTGATTTATCTTATCAGGTAATAGATGTATGCATCGATAACTGCATGTTTTATTGGAGGGCCGATGACCAGCGGATTACATGCAAATTTTGTGGAAAGCCTCGTTATAAAGATACGAGTGGAAGAGTTCCAGTGCCATATAAAAGGATGTGGTATTTGCCTTTGAAGGAAAGGTTGCAGAGGTTGTATCTTTCGGAACGCACAGCGCAATGAATGAGATGACATGCAGAGCACTCAACAGATGGTGAGATTAGACATCCTTCAGATGCAAAAGTGTGGAAGCATTTCCAATCAANCGACTTTGCGTATGAGAGAAGAAATGTCTACCTTGGATTATGTACTGATGGTTTCAGCCCGTATGGGAAGAGTAGAAGACAGTATTCTCTATGGCCATTGTTACACCATACAACTTACCCCCAAACTTGTGCTTGCGACGAGAATTTTTGTTTCTCTCCATTCTCGTTCCCG
>OVBX01006074.1:0-11140 GCA_900406325.1 Erucastrum elatum
CCGCAGATTCGATTAAGGCCCCACAAGTCATTGTTCGTTTAGGAATCAACGGTTTATTATAGGGACCGTTTTTATATAAGAAAACAATTGGTAGATTCTGAAAAAAAAATTGTTTGAAATACTATAAATTGATTATCATTTTTTTCAGAAAATACATTAATATAATTTAGATTTGTGATGATTATCTAGAGTTTAGTATTTAAGGATGTCTTAGCGTTTATAAATTTTTATAAACAATTTTTTTCTTATCAATTTTTTATATAAATAATTATCAAACATTTATAAATGATTTAAGAAGGTTAATTTAGTTTTATTCACAAATTTGTGATATTTATGAAAATGGTTATAAAATTAGAATTTCCTCAAAAAAAATTACTGATTTAATGAATTTAAAATCATCTTTAGTGCCATAAATAATAATATAATAAAATTGCAAAACAAAAATAATGATGATCTTTGTGATTTTATCTTATAAGGTATTCTACTATATATACTCCAGTAATAGTTGATCAAAAAAAAAATACTCCAGTAATAACAAGATCATTATATACGGCATATCATACAATGTATCATAGACCAGAGATTCCCCATATGTATCAAAATATGTCTAGATTCGTTTACAAGACATAAAATAAATAGAGAGAGTGATAAATTATAAAATTTGATGAAGATGAGGATTAATGACGTCTTGTTTTGTAGCGACGGCGGCTGCAAGCAACTCCGGAGGTATGAGATCTTCCCATCCTTTACCGGGACCTTCAACCGCGGTTAAACCACTTTCCCAACCAATGTGCGATACATGTTTTACGTTTGTTGGAACGCCTATCTCCATCCCTGACGTCTCTCCATCTTCACCCTCTTCTTCCTTGTAAGCTACAATATTAGTATTCAAAATTTATATAAACTTGGTATTATTAGAGAAATAATCGACAAATATATTGTTAACTTATACCACCGAAGACAGATATTATATGATTTTTTGCAAAATAGAGCCTAGGAAACTGTGTGTTCAGAAGAAAGAAAAAAGCCTCGAGGAAACTATATGTCATACTACGCAAAAGCTTATAAAAATGGGTCTATGAAGTGTTAGTTTTGACACTACGCATCCTTCTAATTCTAATGCTATTTTCTTGCGTAAAATTTCGGTATATGGAAAATATTTGATTAAATTACCAAAGAGTTGAGAAATGGTCTTGAAGCTTTTGAAAAGCCGGTTAATACCGGTAGAAATCTCCGGTTTAGAAACCGCAAGGAACTTGAATACATTCATGTTTTCTTCCTCTTCGTGATCACGAATCCCTTTTGAAAACACATCAAGAGATCACACAGAAGATACATGAGATTTCAATTCAATATGTACACACACATATATATAAGAGATCGAACCTTGAGGAGAGTAATGATGGTGAGGCTTAGAGAGAGGAGATAAAACGGCAACACTAGAGTCGGAGATACATCCGATGGAGAAAGGAAGCACCACAAGTCTCTCCATTCTATCTCTCATTTTCTGCCAAGTCTTTCCTTTACTATACTTATATTTATATACGAGTATACGTGTGTAACGTATATGTACTATGAAAATGACAACCCACCAAATGTTATAGTGTAATTAATTCGTTTTTTGTTTGTAAGCTTTGTTCGAATATAATTTGGTGGTGGTCGTGTTATGTGCTTTCTGACTTTGTTGTGAAGTTACAATGATGTTTACGTGTGCATATGAAATTGCGGTTCGCTAGAGAAGAAAGCGATAACTTTAGTTATGTTAATTCTTTTCTCTTTTGCACTGAGCTCAACTAATGTTTGGTAGACTGTTTTCTTTGTGACGTATCACTTGCACTATATTTGACAGTTTGGAAACTATAACTTGGGGGAATTCTAATCGTGATATTTATTAATGCATTATATAAGAAGTGAAATTTGGTTTGTTGTTAAGTTTCTCGTATATGTACACACATTTTTACAGCAAAATCCAAAAGTGCCCATTTGTAAACTGTAAAACAATTGTTGCCCAAAAAAAAAAAACTGTAAAAAAACAAAAAAAGAAAATTGTGAACGACGAGAAATTCTGATACCGAAAATCAATTATAACAATTAGAAAACCTGACTATGTAGATTATGTTATATACACCAGCGTCTATAAGCGTCAAGAAGGCCAACACATTTCTCATAGATCGAGCTGGCTCATCCTAATTTAGTTGACCATCGCACACTCTTTTTACGTTTTTCCATCGCAAAAGCAAAAGCTTTCTTCTCATTATGCATTTTACAAAATCCTGTAGAGAAATAGGTTAACTTTAGATGGAGTTTATAATGAATATACTCAAGAACTCTATAATGTATGTATAATGATGACTTAAATGATCAGAATGTCCATTACATCCCCTTGGAATCAAAGCAATCTATTATTAAAAATGCTACATTTTCTTTTGCAGACTATTATTACCAAATGTTATGATGCAATGCCTTCTTTTATGTACAACTTTTGTTTCTCTGTATTTATTTCGGCACTTATTCAACCATTTGATACCACTATTAATTGATCGATTATCATGAATGAATCTAGTTGGAGGACAAAAATATGCAATTTGTTGAACCTTTAATTATGTGTATATAGTAGGCATAGTACAAGTTTACAGCTACCCATCACAATAACTGACTATCTCAATTGGCTCGCAGTATATTGTTTATGCTAAGACCATTACAATACACAAATCTCTAGAAATGAACTTCCTATATCCAATTCAAAATCCCATCTGCTGTACAAACTTATATAATAACATATCTCACCAAACCCAAAACCTGAGACAATTATGTCAGGCAAAACCTGAGAGAGTAATAATTCAAAAAAAAAACCTGAGAGAGTAAAAAAAGAGAAGATAGTGGATTTACTTCAATCCCGGTTCAAATAAAACCCAAAAACCTGGTAAAATCATAAAACTAATAACCAAACAACAGACCAATCGGTTAGAGTCGTCGGTTTTGGGTTTATGATTGATTAGAGACGACACTTTCGACACTTTTTGACGCACCTTAAAGCACAATCGAAGAGGAAATTGCGGGAAGGGAGCAGCAAATGCGGGAGACGTGTTCGGACCAATTCAACAGAAACGTGATAAATCTAATTATCGGTCAATTTTAAACTTGTGCGTATTGTTCTGTTTGTTCTTTCTGGGTATGCTCGATCGTATTGATTTATTGATAGCATGATCACAGTAGATTTAATCGCATTTCAATTAATGATGCTCCACTTGTTGTTCTCATTCAATCCTGAATAGGTTTAAGGCTATGTGGTGTAATCTGATGAATTCCCTTGAGGGGATTGATGTATTCACAAGACTATAAATAGTCAATACGGTTACAAGAATATAGGAGTATCGAAGACTAGAGTTCCGTAAATGTCTATACAATCATAACAGAGTTGTAACTGAATATGCTATTATTCTATCACCCTCCTGCAGTTGAAGCGTCAGGTGTCTTGACGGTTAAGCTGGACCTGAATTCGTTGAAGAGAGACGTTGGTAGCCCCTTGGTGAAGATATCTGCATATTGTAAGGCTGCCGGTACGTGTATGACTTTTACTTCGCCAATGGCAACCTTTTCTCGTACAAAATGTATGTCAAGCTCTATGTGTTTTGTCCGTTGATGTTTCACTGGGTTTGTTGCTAGGTACACAGAGCTGATGTTGTCGCAGTAGACAAGTGAGGCTTTGTCAATCTTCCAATGTAGCTCAGTCATCAAGTTGCGTATCCAGCAGAGTTCTGCAACAGTATTAGCTACACCTTTATATTCAGCTTCCGAGCTTGAGCGAGAGACAGTGGGTTGACGTTTAGCCGACCATGATATGAGGTTGGGGCCGAGGAAAATGCAGTATCCAGAAGTCGAACGGCGCGTATCGGGGCAGCCTCCCCAGTCTGCATCCGAGTAAGCTACCAAACCATCGAGCGATCCTTTAGTTAACTGAAGACCATGTGTCAACGTGCCTTTGATATATCGTATAATTCGACGTAAAGCTTGGAAGTGAGGCTGCCGTGGACTATGCATGTACAGACATATCTGATGTACGGCATAAGAGATGTCGGGTCTAGTGAATGTCAGGTATTGAAGAGCCCCAGCGAGACTTCGGTAGCTTGTTGGATCAGGAACAAGTTCGCCTTCGTCGGCAGAGAGTTTGGACTTGAGGTCAACTGGTGTTGATATAGGCTTAGAGTCTGCCATTCCTGCTCGTTGAATGATGTCCTGGGCATATAGTGATTGACTTAGAAACAGTCCAGACTTGTTGTAGGTTGCTTTGATGCCGAGAAAGTGGCTAACTTTACCCATATCTGTCATTGGAAATTCCAGTTTGAGTGCATCAATGATTTTGCTGAGGAGCATTGTCGATGAGGCTGTTAAAAGGATATCATCCACGTAAAGAAGGAGGTACGCGAGTTGATTGCCGGACCTGTAGATGTATAGAGAAGTGTCTGCTTTGCTTGTTTTGAATCCAAGCTTGTTGATGAATGTAGTAAAACGTGAGTTCCAAGCTCGTGGTGCCTGTTTAAGGCCATAAATTGCCTTGTGAAGCTTGCATACATGATTTGGGTATTGCTTATCAACAAACCCTGGTGGCTGATGCATGTACACAGTCTCCTCTAGATCACCCTGCAAAAAAGCATTTTTAACATCCAGTTGGTGTATCGGCCATTGCTTCGCAACACCAATGCTCAAGACAGTGCGTATTGTTGCAGGTTTAACCACTGGACTGAATGTTTCAGTGAAGTCAACTCCTTCTTGTTGTGATTTTCCATTAGCAACGAGCCTTGATTTGTGCCGTTTATGGTTTCCATCTGCATCAAACTTATCCCTGTAAAGCCACATCGATCTCACTATATTGACCTTTGGAGGTCTTGGTACTAGACTCCAAGTCCCAGTCTTAATCATAGCATCATATTCATCTGTCATGGAAGGTGTCCAATTTGGATCTTTAAGAGCTTGAATATGGCTTTTTGGTAAGGTGGATGTGGATGAACTGAGAAGAGAGATAACGTGTTTGGGCTTTAGTACACCTGCTTTAGAACGCGTAGTCATAGGGTGACGCGCGGGAATTGGGTTGCTAGGTGCTTGATTTGTGACGGTGGTTTGCACAGGAAGAGGAGGAGCAGGCGGAGGGTTATTTTCCATAGGCGCTTGCAGCAGAGTTTGAAACAGAGGAGAAGGCTGGTCTGTGTGATCAAGAAATTTGTATTTTTCAACAGGTTTTGAGTATGTCTCTGCTGCAGGGAACATGTCTTCTTGGAAATGAACATGGCGAGATATAATGATTCGCTTAGTTTTGATGTCCATGCATCTATATCCTCTGTGATTTGAGGGATAACCAAGAAAGAGACATGGGGTAGATCGAGGTTCAAGTTTATGAAGGTTGGAATGATTAATGTTGGGGAAACATAAGCAACCAAAAACTCTAAGGTGCTCATAAGAAGGCTTTTTCTTGAATAAAACAGTGAAAGGTATTTGGTTTTGTATGGCTGTGGAAGGGATGATATTGAGAATATGCACAGCGACATTAAGAGCCTCAACCCAGTAAGTGGGAGCAAGTTTAGCTTGGATCAAAAGCGTACGAACAGCATTGTTAATGGTTCGTATCATTCTCTCCGACTTGCCATTTTGTTGAGATGTATGTGGGCATGAATATCGAGCCACAATACCATTTTCAGACATGTAAGACTGGAATTGGTTGCTGCAATATTCTCCACCATTATCACATTGGAATGACTTCATTTGAGTTTTGAATTGAGTTTTGAGATAAGAGGTGAAGTGAAGAAATTTTTGAAAGAAGTCACTTTTCCGTCGCAATGGATAGACCCACACGAACTGTGTGTGATGATCTAAGAACAAGACATAGTAGCGAAGGCCGCTCATGCTTGGTACTGGTGAAGACCAGATGTCTGAATGAATAATATCAAAAGGTTCTTTGGCAGTATTAAAAGAGGGATAAAATGGCTGTTTTATTTGTTTTCCGAGAATGCAAGATTGGCAGAAAGCCGGCATTTTCTCATTATTACAAAGATCAGAATTTGAAATTAAAACAGACTTGAGACTGGCGTTGTTGACATGGCCAAGTCTCTTATGCCAAAGAATGGGAGAAGAAGCAAGAAGAGCAGTTGCAGTCGAAGGAGCTTTATTGAGAGAGGCTGGAAGTGGGTAAAGATCCCCTGAGCTATCACATCGGAGTAGTGTCTTTTTGGTTTGAAGGTCCTTCACAGAAAAACCAAAAGGATCAAATTCAACACTACACCAGTTATCTTTCGTGAACTTACGAACAGATATAAGCTTTTTAATAATTTGAGGAGCAACAAGCACATGATTGAGAGACAAAGCACGAGTTTTAGTGAGCACAGAAGTTGAACCAATTGATCGGACAGGAATTTTTGAGCCATTCCCTACAACAACAGATTGACAGATGCTATGATTAAGATAAGGTTTGAGTGTACCAGCATCAGAAGAAAGATGTGCCGTTGCCCCAGAATCCATGTACCAATCACCGGCTGAGGGAACAGGTAACGTCTCCGTACTGTACGCTTGTGGGAAGTTCATTGGGTTAAACTCCACGAGTTGAGCCTGTTGATTTGTGTGTGGCATCGGAGAGTTAGCTTGAGGTGCTGGAGCCCTGTACTGGATAACCTGTGGAAAAGGATTCCAGTTAGCAAATTGATTCCATGGAGAAATAGAAGGATTCCAAGGCGTAGGCTGTGGCCAATATTGGTTGTTGTGGCGGTTGTTGTAATGGCCTCTGTTTCCACGTCCTCGATTGTTACGTCCGCGACCTCTATAGTTGTTGTTTTGACGTTGAGGTTGATGTTGTGTTTGTCGAGGTTGATCATTGGTGACTGTGAGAGCAGTGGAGGAAGAGGCAGTGTCTTTGTGTGTTGCAGTGGCTCTTCTCGGTTTGGTGAGTCTCGTTTCCTCCATCTCAAGCATGGATTTGGCGTTGTCAAAGGATGGGAATGGATCCTTGTGCTTGATAACATTGATAATGTTATCATATCTGTCATTGAGACCATTAAGGAGGTACATGACCAGAGTACGCTCGCTGACTGGGGAGTCGACGTTGGCAAGAAGATCGGCCAGAGACTTCATCTTTTGACAGTATTGCTGAATCGATTGGTCTCCAATCTCAGTAGTTCGGAGTTCGTGATCAAGCTGAAGGGCACGGGCTTCTTTGTTATTTCGAAACTGATTTTCGATACGGTCCCAAACGTCACGAGCTGTTCCGCCAGGTTTGAATGAAGAACGGAAGAGTGGTTGAGCGAGAGTGCCATAGATCCAAAGCTTCACAAGTCCATCTCGTTTGAGCCAGGCTGTGTCGTTGTCACCTTGTGGGAGAAGGGATCCATCGAGATGACCTAGCACATCAAACGCAAGGCAGTGTGTGAGAAAGAGTTCTCGCCATGCATCATAGTTATGATCGTTGAGATCCAGAATGATGGGAAGGTGTGTTTTGATATTGGTTATACCAAACGCACGTTCACGTTCATTGTTAGCCGGAGCAGCCATTGAAGGCAAAGAAAGAGACGAAGAGAGAATTAGAAAGGAAGAGAAGAAAAGAAAAAAAATCAGGAGCTTAGAAGTAGCTCTGATACCATGTAATCTGATGAATTCCCTTGAGGGGATTGATGTATTCACAAGACTATAAATAGTCAATACGGTTACAAGAATATAGGAGTATCGAAGACTAGAGTTCCGTAAATGTTTATACAATCATAACAGAGTTGTAACTGAATATGCTATTATTCTATCATGTGGATCGTGTGTTTAGATTAGATTCTGTTTATGTAATAAATCAATCACTGATGATTTAAAAAGCTAATTTTTTTCCGTTAAATTGGTTCTGGCAACTATTTGTACAGCTCAGCTTCTTACAGTACTTATGTTTTCTAGTTTTGCTTATGGGTAGATTTGTAATTTTCTTTTGATAGCTATTGGTGGTTTTATCTGACAAAGCTCAAACTTTGATGTGTCTGTAGAAGGAAGCTTTTGAAAGATGTCATTGGACGAGATAAACAAGAACAAATGTTGACATTGTCATCGGCGCTCTCAACGCCGATCTCACACCCTTCTTGAACACTTGGAGACCCTTCTTCTCTGGATTCCATCTCATCATCGTCAAAGACCCCGAGCTCAAGGAAGAAGAACTCAACATCCCGCAAGGCTTCGATGTCACCATCTACTCAAAGACCGACAATGAAAAAGTCGTGGGATCATCCGACACCGCCATGTTCTCAGGCTATTCTTGCAGATACTTCGGTTACCTAGTGTCTAAAAAGAAGTACATTGTCTCCATCGACGACGATTGCGTCCCTGTTAAAGATCCCAAAGGTTTCCTAGTGGATGCTGTCTCTCAGCACATGAGCAACCTCGAGAAACCCGCCACGCCTCTCTTCTTTAACACGCTGTACGATCCTTATCGCGAGGGAGCTGATTTCGTGTGTGGGTACCCTTTCAGCCTTAGAAGCGGTGTCCCTTGTGCTGCCTCTTGTGGACTTTGGCTTAACTTGGCTGATCTTGATGCTCCCACGCAAGCTCTCAAGACAGAGCAGAGGAACACTTCTTACGTCGATGTGGTGTTGACTGTACCTTTAAAGGCTATGCTGCCAATAAGCGGGATCAATATTGCTTTCAACCGTGAGTTGATTGGTCCAGCTTTGGTCCCTGCGCTTAGTATAGCTGGAGAAGGGAGAGTGAGGTGGGAGACGCTTGAAGATGTTTGGTGTGGGATGTGTTTGAAACATGTCTCTGATCATTTGGGGTACGGGGTGAAGACGGGGATGCCTTATGTGTGGAGGAACGAGAGGGGAGATGCGGTGGAGAGTTTGAGGAAGAAATGGGAAGGGATGAAGCTGATGGAGAAGAGTGTTCCGTTTTTTGAGTCTTTGAAGTTGCCTGAAAGTGCGGTTAGTGTTGAGGATTGTGTGGTTGAGGTTGCTAAAGCGGTGAAAGAGCAGTTGGGTTCGGATGATCCTGCCTTCACGCAGGCTGCTGATGCTATGGTCAAGTGGGTCCAGCTCTGGAGGTCGGTTAATTCTAGCGGTTAAAAGTTGAACCAGTGAATTTCTCTTTTTTTTAATCTAATTATAATCATGTTTTATTGAGACTTTAAATAATGCAAACCAATCTTGTTAGTTACTATGATGATAATATCTACTTCTTCTGGTTCTTGATGGAGAATCCGGTTTCAGTCTTGTAGAATCTTAAACACGAATTTGCTAGTACTACGAGCAATTTGGTATAATTCACAGAGATGCAACAAGCATTCGGCCTTTTAGCTGAATCCTTAATTAACTTAAAATAAATGGGCCTTTTAGCTGAATCCTTACAAGCCCAAATAAAACGAAGAGAGTGAGCCACTTGCACGTGTAGCGCGTTGAGGAGTATACAGTATATCTAGTCCGGTTATTACGGGTTTAATGCCATGTCGGTACTACATACACGTGGCCGACCTCTTCTGACAAAAAACTAGAACAGCTGTTCCCATCTTTTGTCCGTCATTATCTGTTTTAAAATCCCACGTTTTTTTAACATTATTCCAAATCCTAAATCAGATCGAAACAACAGATTAGTTTCTAACTACAAGCCGGAGAAATGTCGCAAGATCACGACGAAACACAGAAGAAATCCTACGCAGACGTTGCCGGTGGCGATGGTGATGATGATGCCGGAGAAGCCGTCAACGGAAAGACGATGAACGATCGCCGCAAAACGGACTACGTGGAGGTTGAGAAGGAGGATGATTCGGAGAGTCTCTACTCCTTGGTTTGCATCACGATCGGTTCGATTCTGTTTCCAGATTCCAAAACCGGTTATGCCTCCTCTGCTCCTTTGCTTCAACGGATAAGAAACTCATTCGCCGAGAATGGCCCGAAACTTCGAGAAGCTTCTAAGAAAACTTCACGCGACGTTCTCCAATGGACTCGTCGAGGCAGCCCGCTTCGTGCACTGCTTGTCATCACTGTAAGTGTGTGTTTAATTTGATTCATCAAGTTCTGTAACTGTTTCCATTGATTGTAAAGTTTGGAACTTTATTGGACCCGTTTGAGCCAAATCAATAATTTTGTGTGTTGCAGACGGGAACAATCGTACTTGTTACGATGATGGCTTTGGTTGTTTTCGCGCTCTTCTTCGTAGCTGCGACGTTCAACGCGATCATAATCTCTCTTTTGGTTTCACTTGCTGCTGCTGGTGGCTTCTTGGCTCTCTTCTTCCTCTCCTTGGCTGGTATTTACATCGGAGCCTTATCCGTTGCTGCTTTCGTCATCTCCACAGCTACAGTCTCAGCCGTCGTCTGCGTTCTGTTTGCTTCAGGTTATATAATAACTCTGTTTTTGGATTCCTAAAATGAAATTCTTTAATTTTGTAATGTACTGATGAAGTGTAACGAGTTTGGTGTGGATCAGGCTGGATTGGATTTTTCTACGCTGTGTGGTTGGGAGCAAGAGGAAGTCTTCGCTTGGCGAAGCAATCGCTTTCAGTGATTGGAGGTAACACTTTCAGTCGTCGTCCTCAACAAAAAGATCGAGAGGTTAGCATCGAATCATCCAACTGAGGATATCGTTCTCTCTCGTCTTTATTTTTAACTAGTCTCTACAGAGTTTGTAGGAGTTTTGGTGAAGCGTGTGTTGCTAGTGGAAGTTCTTATAAATCTTTATGTACTGATCAGCCTGATGTGGAGAAGAATCGTTTTAATAAAATGTCTGTGTCTGGATTCGAATTTTTGGAACTGTGTATGCATACATTTGTGTGTGTTTATATGTATTTAAAGAATGATGAGTATAACATATGAAATCTGAACTCGTCAGACCTTTTTCTACAATCCGGCTACGGAAACCAAAAGATAAACTAGAAACCCTCTAACCCATCAAGAGGCTTTCTTTCAAAACAAAAAAGAAGCCTAAACTTTCACCAAATTTTGGTGATCTTCCAATTACATATAACTTTTGATCTCACCAGATCAACCTCGGGAAGTTATAAAACACCCGGAAAACCAGAACAAAAACTCATGCATTGATCATCCACTTTACGATCAAATCATCAATGGAACTTGAGGAAAAGAACCTCCCAAGGTTTCTCCCCTTTTGCACTGATTTTTTTTTTTTTTTTTTTTTTT
>OVBX01006075.1:0-12252 GCA_900406325.1 Erucastrum elatum
CATTTTTCACTTTGTTTAAATTGTGAATAGGTTTTAAAACGTATAATAGAAAGAAAAAAAAAGCATCAACAGATTAAAAACATAAACTTCAAATAGTTTAAATGAAACAAATATGGTAGCAGACTTAAATTATAAAAAAATATATTAGTTTAACTCATCATATATCGAATTAAATCAAACAATATATACAATAATATGGTAACTATCATACATGCCTCACAAGAAAAAAATGTAAAATATGATATAAAATTTTGAAAAAAACAATGCTTACGAAACATATATTCTAATTGTTGAAATTATTTTAAAAATCACATCCCGCCCGTAGGGCGGGCCGACCCTAGTATATATATATATAGGTTCCAAATCAATGTATAATACGATAACAGATAAAGTGATGACATTGATTTGGAATAACAGATAAAGTATTATACATTCTATTACATTTAATAGATTTAATAGATTTAATAGTTAGATCCACTAATCACTTCGAAAGACTCTTTTTTTATATAAAAAAGTAGAAGAAATAAAATTCAATTAAATATTTACTCCCTTCGTTTTTGAATGATTGAGTTCTAGAAAATAATTTATTTCAAAAAGATTATTTTTTTATTTTTACAATGTATGATTTAATGAAAGATTATAAGTTTAAAAAAACAATGCATTTACAATCAAAATTTAATGAGTTTTCTTAATATATGTAAAAAAATATAAAACATCAATCTTAAAAAAACAGAGGAAATATATTTAAAAGTTATGTTATATTTGTAAACAGAGTGAGTAATTTACAAATATAAAAAAAATTATTTTTTAAATATTTAGAATAATATTTCCTTTTAAAAAATATAACATAATTTTCCTTTTCAAAATATCTAGATTTACAATAGAATAATATGTTGTAATCTCAGGTTCTTATAATTAATTTTCAAAAATTTAAACTACTATTATCTTTCACAATTCTGTTTTCACGATTTTTAAAAGGAAAATTAGAATTTCTTTAAAAGGAAAATTATGTTCACATAGCTTATACAATTTTTATGTTTATTATTTGAAAAAGGAAACCAACTATTAAATCTATACTATTATTTGTGAAGTGATTTTTCAAAACAAAGTTCTCACGTTAAAAGTTAGAGCGGTTAATATCGATACTACCATTAATGAATTTAATATAAAAATTCGTTAAAATATAAACGAATTTAATGTTTATGATAAGATAAATGATCAACATTAATAATAATAAGAAGTGTCTAAAATATAACAAATATATTTTAAAATAAAAGATAATAATTTAAACAAAAGATCATTCATATATATATGTATCGTGTTGTTATCCTATAACATATTTTAATAAAATAAATTATATTAATCAATTTAGTTTTTTTTTTAATTTATATAATTGGAAAGATAATATCGAGTGATTTCCAAGATTCATTTATCAATGTAACATAAAGTATACAAAGAAATTTTCAAAAAAAAAACTATAATAAGTAAGAATTTTCAAATAAAAAAAATTATCATCATTGTTGTGTATTTAGCAATGCGAGTATTAATAAGTAGTTATAAAATGCTTATGACCGCAAATTCGGACTAAACACCTATTTTTGAAGTGATTTTTTTCGTTCTCAGGTTGAAAATAGAGTCTTTAAACTCTTTGTTACCCTTAAAATAATTAGATTATATTTTTCAATATATATTTACACATAAATGTCATTAATTTAAGAATCATTAACTAAAAGTATTATATATTATGTTATCTAAATATATTTTACATCATAATATTTAAACATAAACATTAATCACTGTATACAGGTGTATGTATATATAAATATTTTAAATTTTCAAAAGCATAAAAATAATTAATTCCAACAGTTTTGTTTTGATGATAAATTTATTTACAAATTTTTGTACAATTATTATGCCGCAAGTGCGGACAAAACACCTAGTAATTATTAGTACAAAATTATTTTTGTTAATAGTAACTTAGAATCATTCTATGTTACATAGAATTATTTTAAATAGAACTATTTAAAATAATTAACAAGAATTATTTTAAATAATTAACAATTTTATTTGTTAATAGTAACATAGAATTATTTTAAATAATTAATAATTATCTAAAATAATTAATAATTAACAAGAATTAACAATTATTTTAAATAATTATTTTTTAAATAATTAAATAATTAACAAGAATTATTTTAAATAATTAACAATTTTATTTGTTAATAGTAACATAGAATCATTCTATGTTACTATTAGATTTCCTTCTTTCAACAGCTTGGTTTTTAAATCCTAAAAAATGATAATTACAAAATATTCCTTTTAATTTTGTGACATGTGTTAAAATATATAATGATTTAAAATATATATACTAATATATAAGATAACAAAAACATCAAACAAAATTTGCTGCAACACAACGGGTTCAAGATGTATCTTGTCACTGATAATATTAAGTTGCTGAGAAACTTTTTCTAACGTATGAGAAGCTACATGTATACCATTTGCGGTTTAAGATTTCTTAAATGCACCATTACATCTTTTAGATCTTATCATTATAAGAAAAACATAGTTTTGGTTAAACTAATTCATTTTACAGAAAGACCAATCGACTTTTATAGTCGTTATTAAACGTAAATAAGCTCCATAACTAGCCTTTAACCAAAACGAAAACCTGCGTTCGTTATTTACTTTATCATAACATCGTATCAGATATCTAGACTTTAACCAATAAAAAGAAAAAAGAGTCAAATTCTTCGGTTACAATGTCAACACTTGTACAACTGATAGCATGCTAGTTCGTAACTGACAATGATAATTAGCGACAAATGGCCATCAAAACTACGCTTGTATCCATTTCCTTATTTTGTTCCCATGCAGCATACACCCAATACAATTATATTTATGAACACGAGAACAAACATTGATAGATAACCCAAAAAAAAAGAGTATGAAGATGTCTCCAAAATCTGACTCAGACATGACAAGCTTCGACCTATCATCATCACCGAAGCGTCCCACTTACTTCGTCCAAAGCCCATCACGTGACTCCGACAAGTCTTCCTCTGCGGCACTGACTCACCAAACCACTCCGACAGAGTCTCCGTCACACCCATCGTTTGCTAGCCGCATCTCCGGTGGCGGTGGAGGAGGATTCCGGTGGAAGGGACGGAGGAAATATCACGGCGGAAGATGGCATCCTGGTGATAAGGAGGAGGAAAGTGGTGATGGACGGTACGAGGATCTTTATGGAGACAACAGAGGAATCTCAATCGCTACTTGTAGACTTGTTTTGGGAGTTGTAGCGACTTTGACTCTCTTTTTTCTTACATGTTCTGTTCTCTTTGCGGCTTCTCAATCATTCTCCCCGATCGTCTACGTCAAGGTAATTTAATCTTTAACTTACATATATTATTCACATAGCAAGAATCACTGAAGCTCACGAGTGTTTCAAGCCTCAGTTAATTTTTCTTTCCTGACCCGTTATGTAGTTGCATTGGTGATCGCTAAAAACATTTTCAACAAAAATCAAATGAACTTTGTTGTTGTTATGAATCAATGAATGTACATAATATAACAGATATGAAATAAATATAGAAAAGGTCACTTAGAATGCAGTTTTATGAAACGCTTATTAATTATGTGAATGCAATTACGTTCACATTTGATTTTTATTTGGTTTAATAACATTCTTAAATAAATAGTTTGGATTGCTGTGAAGAATTAACAAAAAACAATATGAAATACAAAGTAATGTGGCTTCTTGTTAACATGTATATGCTTAACAGATAAACATATCTTAAGTAGGCTTTTGATTGGATATTTGCGTTCTCTTTGAAAACTCTTTTTTTTTTGCGCAAATGAAAACTTGAAAAAAAAACCTTTGCCTTATTAAGTAGAGCATTTCTTATCAATTTACCACTTACATTTAATCTTTAGAAGAAACGCGCAAATTAGCTCCTGAAATAGTTGCTAGTTCGCTACTTAAGTCTAGCTAAAAGTTCTATAATTAAGTGTTTTGACATGCATGTGCTAAATAGGGTGTGAAAGTGCATAACTTTTACCACTGGGAAGGTTTAGACAACACAGGAGTTCCTACAAAGATCATGAACATCAAATGTTCAGTGCAGATCACAACACACAATCCTTCTACATTCTTCGGTATTCACGTCAGTTCCTCTCCTATAAAATTCATCTACTCTCGTCAATTCACATTTGCCACTGCTCAACTGAATAGTTATTACCAACCAAAACAAAGCAACCACACGTCTAGGATCGACCTCATTGGCTCCAAGGTTCCACTCTACGGTGCAGGAGCGGACATAGCTGCTTCAGACAACAATGGCGGAGTTCCTTTGAAGTTGGAATTCGAGATCCGATCACGTGCTAATATTGTCGGAAGCTTGGTCAAGTCTAGGCATAGGAAACATCTCTCTTGCTTCTTCCTCATCTCCTCCAACACCACATTTGTAAAATTGACCCACAAGACTTGTAGTAGTTAAACAGAACTTTCTTCATTTTAATTTTCTAATTCATTAATAACTCGCTTTTTTATTTCTGAAAAAAATATAAAATCATAAACTATAACTGGTTCTTTTTATTAGGAATATCATGAATAAAAGGAATTGATATTTTTGGAATTGAAAAAATGGAATGACAAAAGAATTGGAATGGAAACTGAAGGAATTGATTCCACCCATTCACGATGGTTTTTATTTTGGAACAAAAGGAATTGATTTTACAAAGGATTTTTGTTTTTGTTTCATTCCAAAAATGGAATGCATGGAATTGTTTTGGAATGCTATTCATTATGACTGGTAATTTTTGTATGAAATGTTATGGAATGATGCATTCCAAACAAATCTATTCCACAAAATATCAATCCAGTTACAGCCTAAGTTTGTCAAAACGGAATGTTCCAAGTCACGTTTTGTTCGGATCTATTTAATAAAAAATTGGACCTAAGATATAAAGAAAAACAAATGAAAATGGCATGTGGAACCAACCAATTGTAAAACTGATATCGAGTAGATCAAGGAGATAAACATGGGAGAACATTTCTTACTTCTAATTATCCATCCACATTAAAAGAACGTAAGAGTTGTTTCGAAGCAATAACCAGTGTAGAAGAAAAGATGATGGACGCAACGTCTGAATCAGAAAGAACAAGCCTAGACCTATCAATCTCATCACCAAAGCAAGCTTACTACGTTGAGAGCCCATCAAGCGTGTCCCAAGTATACGATGGTGACAAATCCTCTTCCGCTGCTTCACTGATTCAGGTCCAGACCCCAAACTACACCATCCTCACCGAGTCACGTCTTTCTTCTTCAAGCCGCACCTCCAATGGGACAAGCGGTGTGGGGTTCCGGTGGAAAGGAAGCTCCCGGAGGAGAGACATGTATTGGCTGGAGAGGCATTACACCATCGACGAAGAGGAAGTTTACGAAGATAACAGAGGACTATCGGTTGGACAATGCAGAGCCGTGATGGTAATATTGGGGATTGTGGTTGTGTTCTCTGTTTTCTGCTCTGTTTTGTGGGGAGCTTCTCATCCTTTCTCTCCTATTGTATCTGTCAAAAGCTTTAGCCTTCATAGCTTTTATTACGGAGAGGGAATAGACAGAACAGGTGTTGCGACCAAGATTCTGAGCTTTAACAGCTCTGTGAAGGTGACAATAGACAGTCCTGCTCCTTACTTTGGCATCCATGTCTCTTCTTCTTCTACCTTCAATCTCACCTTCTCTGCTCTCACTCTCGCCACTGGTCAGGTACTCTTTTGTATCCGTATTGCTCCTGTGTTACCGTAATATGACTGATTTTTACATTCTGGTTTGTGAAGCTTAAGAGTTATTACCAACCAAGAAAGAGCAAGCACACTGCCATTGTGAAGCTCATTGGCTCCGAGATTCCTCTGTATGGAGCAGGACCAAACTTGGCGGCATCGGACAAGAAGGGAAGAGTTCCAGTGAAGTTAACGTTTGAGATAAGATCGCAAGGGAATCTTTTGGGGAAGCTGGTGAAGTCGAAGCACTTGAACCACATCTCCTGCTCTTTCTATATCTCTTCCTCCAAAACGTCAAAACCCATAGAATTCACTCATAAGACCTGTAAACACATTACCAAGTGAAACACCTTTTCTATGTTCCTCCATGCAAAATTTTTATTTTTTTTTGTTTTTTTTTGTTATTAATCTGCAACGTCTAATTCCAAGTGTTCAATCTTTATCCTTCATAAAAAAGGTACATGGATTTCTTTTCTATGTGCACCAGAATTGTTTCAAAAGATCAGATGCAAAAATAATAAAAAAGTTCCAGATATGCTCTATTGCTGTATGTCAACAGCACAGCCACCTTCAAGCACTGTCCCGCTTACTCTGTTTGGTGGCCAATACCGGAAAACTGACCGTCCTATAATATTCTTCAAAGGCAGAGGACCCCTGAAGACAACAACAACACAAGTTTCCCAGAATAAAGAACAATCCAAGACGAAGCTAAATTTCATGATGAATATCTACAAAACAGATTGAACCATAAGCCACTCACCACACGTGAGAATCATAACTGTTATTCCTGTTGTCACCCATCACAAAGACTGAGTTCTCTGGTACCCGCTACAAGGTTGAAGTAACAGCCAAAATCAGATCAGAAGTAAAACCCAGAAGGCTTATGTTCAAACTTATGATTGAAAGGCAACGAAGATACTTACAACTGGTGTCATTTCATAACCAGGAGGCTCTAAAATAAAACTTTCATTCCGAGGAACACCGTTAACCATCAGTTTCCCATTATGAACCTACACATTTTCCCCAAACCAGTACCCATTCTATTATGTATAAGTCTCTTCACTAGTAACACATGATAAGAGTGAACACAGTACCTCGACAAGGTCGCCTTCTTTGGCAACGATCCGTTTAATGAAAACATCAGCATCAGTGTACCCAACTTCCTGAAGAACCGGTGGACTCTTGAAGATTACAATATCGTTCGCACAAGGCTTCCTGAAATAATAACTCACCTGCACACACACACAAACCAATCAACGAAACTCTTCATCTTATCCTAAAACTCATATTTTAATAATAGCTTGAACATTTGTAACCAAACACACAAAACCAACAACTGTGAACTTAAAAACAGCATTCTGCAGTAAGATTGAAATAATAAAAAAAACATAACCTTCTCTGCAACTAATCTGTCTCCGACATCAAATGTAGGATACATGGACAAGGAAGGAATGTATCTTGGTTCCGCAATAAAATATCTAAACGCCAAGGACACAGTGATAGCCAAGAACACAGTCTTGGCATCGTCCGACGTGAAATCCAGCCATTCCGGAAACAGTCTGTTTTTCCCCTCCACGTCACTGTTGTCGTCATCACCGTTGTCTCCGCCGCCTCCTCCTCCTGCATCGTTACCGCCGCCGGAGTCTAAAGACGGGGCGGATTTGGTTGTCTCGCTAGAATCTTTGGTTCCGTGGCAGCTCGGGTTCCGACGGTTTGAATGTGTTGCTTTGAAACTGACACGACGGAGATAAATGGATTGAGATTGGTTGGTGAAGTTGAAACGAGTAATTGGATTAGTAGAGGATTTTTGGAGAAATCTGGAATTGGAATCGGATGTGAGAAGAGATAGGGACGGAGTGGGGAAGTGAAGAGATATCATCCTCATCGACGAGCTAATGTCTCGATCTTTTCTTCGTTTGTGATTCTTGGGGTGCTGCTATGAGGTTACTTCATCTTCTTCTCTCTTTTTATTTTCCTTTTAGTTATATGATATAATTCTCCGGAAAATATGGGAGTTAAGTGTTTAAAACAAAAATTAATTATCAATTATGATATAATTCTCTTTTTATTTTCCTTTCCCCTGGTTCTATTTCTTTTTGTTTCTGTTGGTTTTGTTTTTGTTCAGCTTCGGCTTGCTACCTAAGGTACAACATTGCTGTTTCTTTTCTCGGAAAATAATAAAACTATAAAACTGGTTTCGACCAATAAATAAAATAAAACTATAAACTGAAATTAAGGGGCTAATTGGTAAGTGATTTAGGACCCGATTGATTCAAAAGTAATGATTACGGTTGCGGTTGCAGGAGTTAGCAGGTGTGGATGGTTGCAGTTTTAAACGTTATTAAATGTTTTGTATGACTGACATAATGTTAGAAAATTTTTGCATTTACAAGATAAATTATAAATATTAAAACAGTTTAATAATAAATTATTAATATTAACATATTATAACATTATAAAAAAACATACTATTGTAATAAAATATAATAATTACTAATATAATATAATTAATAAAATATTATGTTTACTTATTTGATTTTTTTAAATTAGCTGAAAGTTATAATTTCAATAAAATTTATTTCAAAAACTTATATTAAAACTTTTAAATAATATTTTATTTCTTTTATATAAGTGTATATCTGTATATATGTATGTATATTAATTTTTAAAAATTCTAATGAATAGTTAGTTTAAAGTTTTTATAAAACAAATGAAGACACTGCTTGTGAATTTAAATTAGTATATAAAATATGTATATATTTTTTCTTATAATATTTCCATTCTAAAAATTTCAATTAAAAATTTTTAAAACACTTGAAAATAAATTTATATTTATTTATCCACCCGAAACTGTCTTCAATGCAAACTCTAATTGGAACCAACTTTTGATTTTAAGAGGTTCGCAGTGGTTTGAAACATTTTATAGCGGTTTATATGATTGTTTCGAAACATTGTCAACCGCAAAACTGCGTCTGCGGGTAGTAACGGGAAAACCAGCCAGTCCCTTGCTATGCTCTTTTTACAACCCAAATTATTTTTAAAACTACATTTATTTTTCATTCATGTTTTGTAAAGATTTTTTAAGGATATTGTTTTTTCCTTTCTACTTTATTTTGGCCATAGAAAGCAAAATATTTAGATCACTAAATGAATTTATGTGATATTGCCTAATAATATCATTTAAATATTATTTATGATAAGCATTTTTCTGTATATATAAAATTTAGAATAATTTTGATAAACTAAATTTACTGATAAAAAGTTACAGAGAAATTTTGATTATCTGATAATGGAAGAATAACATCAAATTTTGTTACATTATATTAAATATCGTGTCGACAAAAAAATATATTAAATATCGTAACACATGTATTTTATAATTATGAAAAAACAAAAAGGAGAACTACGATATATGTGTTATTTAAGAAAAAACTAACTACCGTTTATTAGCTGAAATATAAATCTAATATTTAAGTTTGAAAATATTCTATAATAATGCATGGATATATAATATACACTTATTTTGAGATTTAACCAATATTACTTGTTAGATACAATTTAGGTGTGTATACAATTAAATAATAATATAAAATTAATTTCAAGACATTTTGAAATATATGTGATGATTAGTTGAGCTTTTTACTTAGTATTTTAAATTTATTAATTTTTAAATCACTAATCCTAACCAATAATGATGCAGTCTTATTTCTGCTAGACCTTTGGTAAGCAAAAAACTAATCAAATGGGTGGGATCAAGATCCTCTATTTCAGTATGGATTGATCTTTGGCTCTCATCCAATCGCCCGAGACCAGCAAACAAAAATCAACACAATCTTTACCCAGACCTCGCAGTGGACTCTCTCATCAATGCCACATCGAGATCAGGGAATGTACATGTTATTATGACATTGGTGGATCCTCAAGATGCAAAAATTATCGAGAGTATACCATTAAGTAGGTTTCAAATATCAGATCAAGATGGATAGCATTTTACTACTAATGGGAGATATACGGTAAAATCTGGATATCAAGTGGAACGTGTTTTTCCGGATAGGGAAAAAACTTTACCAGAGTTTGGTCCATCGGTTACTTTGCTGAAGGCTTTCTGCTGGAAGATACAATGACCACTTAAGTTAAAACACTTTTTATGGCAGCTGGTTTCATGATGTATAGCAGTTAAGACAAACTTAAGAGCGAGAGGGTTACATGGGGATACAATTTGTGCACGGTGTGGAACACCTGAGGAATCCATTAATCATGTTTTCTTCGAATGTTCACGAGCGATTCAGGTTTGGGCGCTCTCACGAATTCCATCAAACCCAGCAGTTTTCCCCACAACATCACTATTTGGAAATATGGATCATTTATTTTGGAGGATATCTCTGGCAATAGAAGATCACCATTTTGCTTGGATTTTATGGTACATATGAAAAGGACGAAATAACATGGTATTTAATAATTTGGACATTGACCCGCGGGATACTCTCAGATTGGCAGAGAGTGAATCTTCACTTTGGAGTGAGGCACAAAACTCACTAAAGCAGGAGATAGAAAATCTCGATCACGAGCAGAAGGTACACTCCCGTCTATACCGGGTAGATGGTGTTGTACAGATGGGTAGTGGAAATCACAAGAGTTATTTTCTGGTCAAGGGTGGTATAGCACACTTGAAGGTTTCAAAGGTTTAATGGGTGCGAGTAATACAAGAGCAAGTCAGTCACCACTGCACTCGAAAATAGATGCACTTATTTGGGCAATGGAATGTATGAGAAATTTACGTCAATACAATGTTACTTTTGCAACAAATTATTCTCAGTTGGTGAAAATGGTTTCAGAACCAAATGAATGGCCAGCCTTTGCAAGTTATCTGGAAGACATAAAAATATTGAAGACAAGTTCCATAGCTTAGAGATCATTCATATACAGCAGACACAAAACTTAAGGACGGACAGTCTAGCATGTAATGCGAGAAAGCAACCATCTTTTGTTGTTCATATAGATGCTGAGCTTCCGATCTGGTTTACAGAGTCTACATGAGTTTGTATTGTTGCTGGCAAAAAAAAAAATCCTACCCAATAATGATTTAGTTTTATTTTAAAAATTAAACCCTATGTACATCATCAATAAAAAAACGTGTTCATATATTAATTTTATTTTCTTCAACTATTTTCTACAACAAAATAACATACAACTATAACACAAAAGATAAAGACTAAATCCAACAACGAAACTTCTACATCAACAGTTCAACCAATCATCTTTAGTATATAAGAGATCTCTTAAACATTCTGAAGTCATTAATATGTTTGTTTAATTTTATATGTAATATAGCATATTACTTAATAACGTTTAGGATTCTAATTCAAAAAAATTATTAATTCAGATAATTTGAAGAAATTTCAAGATATATATATATATATTACTCTAAAGAAGTGTTTTCTTCTCTCTTGTTACGCCTCATCATTAAGTCGCTCATCCTGAGGGCGACATCTATCCCATTAACAAAACTCATCGTTTCATTAATGTTATGGACTTATACGCTGCATTTCAGTTATGTGTTCTCTTCGGACCTTTTCCTTCTTTCATGACTACGATGTTTGTTTCTAGGGTTCATCGTCGTCTACAGAAAGCTCTGATAAGGTCAAGTGGTCAACCAACAATGGAGGGGGAAAGGTTATGTGTGACGAGTATTAGTTAGGAATCTTCGTGTCGATCTCGATTAAGATTCATCTTGCTCACCATGGTCACTCGCTCTTCTCTGATTATGCTTCTGATTCATATACCTTAAAATCTCGCTGATTCAAATCGGATCGATTCATAATCTTTCAAATAAATAGTGAAATACTTAGTATCTGACTGCCTGGTTTGGATATTGAGCTCTGAATTTTGGAAACCTTATGTAATTGTTATTGCAGCTCCTCCTTGCAGCTTCTCCTTCATCTTCTGTCTGTTGCTTACATTCTCAGTACTGTTGTTATGGTTCAGCCACCAGCACACCATTATTCTGTAATGTGTTTGAGAGAGAGTTAGTGACTGTAATACGTGACTTAGATGTAATTGCAGCTGCATATGCTATTACTAGCTCTTTCTTCATGTTTTTTCTTTTGCTTGAATTCTCCATACATTCTAACTATTGTTTATGTCATAACATAGAAAGTTCAGATTGGATTGTTCAGGATCAACAATTAGCATAACTGCTTTCTATGACTGATAGAGATTTAGCTTGTGTATTAATATGTGCTGTCACTTGAATATCCTAACTTCTGAGATTTTGTACTTATGAATTCAGATTTTGTGTTGTCTTAATGTGTTAGGTAGAGCAGCCTTACGTGGCTCAAGGTTTGAGTTTTGTTGGCTACTTTCATAGCAACAAGAGGTTTGACAAAGTGGAGCTCTCTGGTGTCGCTGAGAATATCGGTCATCACATCTCTCTCTCTCTCTCTCTCTCTCTCTCTCTCTCTCTCTCTCTC
>OVBX01006076.1:0-12248 GCA_900406325.1 Erucastrum elatum
TTTTTTTTTTCTTTCTTTAAAACTATCAACAACAATGCCATCTGTGTTTAATTATGTAATAGTGGAGATTCAAAGTATCAAACATAATATTTAAAAACAAATTTCATTCTGAGACCTTTGTCTTTGTTAATTATATGGGGTATAGTTAACCTTTTCTTGGTTCTTCAAGAATTTATGATTTCAATATGCTTTTCGCCAAAATGTTCAACTAGTTTCCGTCAATGAGAATGAACACTCTGTTCGGTTTGATTGTTTTCTTGAGCTCTGGTTAATCTCAACAAGATAAATGTATTACTGTATATATCATCATCCCTTGATACACAAGAAAATTAGGACTCTAAATGTTTCTCATTTTTGTATTGCAAAATAATGACATATATAACTTTTAGCTTAGCATCTCACTCTCCCTATATCTATGTGATATACAAGTCGTCTCTTGATGGACTGGACTAAGGTGGTGACTAGGCTTATGCCAAACTGGAAGTAAGAAATCTAGGTTAGATAAAGAAAAACAGATATTAATTTTGATTTTGGTAACTTGTCCTAGTAGTACATAATAATTATGATTTGGGCCAGAGGCGGATGTAGTATGTGGGGAGTGGGGTCAGCTGACCCACTGTTTTTTATTTTATTTTTGATTTTGTTAAAGAAATTTTTTTTGATTCCGTTTAAAATTTTTTTTGACCCCATAAAATTATTTTGATTCCAATACAAAATATTTTTGGCTCCGTCACTGATTTGGGCCATTTTTTTTTTCCAGAACAAAAAGTCATTAGATGTTAGTTACTTTTCTTCTTTTTTTCCAGGAAAAAAACCGATGGGGTTTTCTTGTTAACAAAAGAAAATTGCTTTGTTTTACTTTCACCACCAAACTAAAATCCAAACTTTTATCTCTAATTCACTCTGGCTTCGTCAAGCTTCTCAACCGACAAAGCAATCAAAACTGAGAGTTGTTTGAAGATGGTCAGCCAATAACAATATTAACAGAGGTTGGATCTTCTTAGAATTTATTTGACATCTGGGTTCGATTTATATTTTTTCTTAATGTTAGAGTTTGTATTGTTTATTAATATTGATAGATTCCACATAATACAGTACACATATGCCAAAAATCATATATGCCATACATGATACATCTATGTAACGATTTTAAACATAAACGGGTATGAAAATACACAAGATTATGTTTGGTTTTGTTTCAGAATAAAAAACGTAAGGCCGGTCAAATTTAAGTGGTTGGTTTAGTGTTAAGACAAAACGACTGTGTTTTAGACCAGTTGCATAGAATGGTAATTATTTAGGAAAAATCAGGTTAATTCTTTTTTGTACTATTGTTTTAATAGTTTAGATGCACTCAAGCTAGACAACCGACCTTCTAATCATAGGGAGAAAATGTTACAGACAAACATTAAAAGGAAATTATCAATAATATTTTTTTTGTTATGGGTGTGAAAATTATCAATACATGTTTTGAAAATTTATAATAAATATACAATCATATAATTTCTAAAATGAATACTAAAATAAATAGTTAAAATTGTTGTGAAAATTTATGAAAGCAAAAGCTACTTTAGATTAAAATAAACTAAACATTTTCAAAAACAATTATATTATTAATTTATTTATTCGTCCGTCCGTAGGGTAGATTTAACCTAGTATATACATATAAATTTTTAACAACATCCAACTATCACTATCAGACTTACTATTTCTAGATAAATAATTAAATGCAATTTGGAGTATTCAAACTTTAATATATAAATTTTCAAGAGCATCCAACCTCTGACTGGTGTTTTGATATTCGAATGACATTCTCAGTCATCAGTTAACGGATCGGCCTCCAATTTATCAGAACGTTTGCTTCTTCTTCTTTCTCTGGTCTATCTGGAGCAGTTTCTCCAGTTTTCCATCATGCTGGTGGGTTTGATGTATCCCGGTGTTAAATATGTCAAGAGTTCCTTCTAACTTATGTGTTTCAGTTGTTTTCTTTTTATAGGATCTATTAAGTGCCTTCATAACATTCGTGGAAGCTTTAATCTTACCAACTCAGGTCTTCAGCTGGAGTCTAACAACAAAATGGGAGATTTGCATCCAGAAATCTTCCGGTTGGGCTCTCTCAGGTGCTGTTATTTTTGCAACGATGCATAAACTGTCGGCTTTGCTTTAGAGTCTGATTTTGGATACTTATTTCCAGATATCTTATGGTTGTTCTCATGGACACTCAGTACTCACTAACATAGGAGGAGGTATGCATACTTTTGGAATCTATAGGGAGTATTGGAGTAGATCCATATTATGTAAAAAAAAAAAGGAAATATAAAGTAAAAGGATCAAAAAAAGGAGAAAAACAAACAAAAAGGAAATCATGAAGAAAAGGCAAATAAGAAGAAAGGGAACCGGAAGATTAGGAAATGACAATTTACTATCATTGTTTAAGGTCATAGCTGTATAAACGGAGAGCTAAGCTTAAGCTTAATTGTATGGGGAGCATTGGAGTAGATCCATTTTATGTAAAACAAAAAGGAAATATCAAGTAAAAGGATCAAAACAAAAAAGGCTCAAAGTCTTGGACAAAGTAACTTACTTATTTGATGAATTTCTAATACATTTTTTTTTGTATTGACGAAATGATACAGAGAAAACAAATGAATCATCGAAAAATCAGACTTCCAAAACAGAGGATATTGTCTAAGAGAACTCCATGATCGCTGTCATCACTTCGGTGGAACTATATATATTTTTCTGTGAGTCTTTGTTAGATAACTTGATTTAATGCGCATGTTCAAAAATATTCATGTAGTAATGGCAATTCGCAAATGATTGAATTATCTTTTTTCCTTATGCATGTTAACTTTAGGAATATTGGTTTTAAACGTGAGCTTTAAACGATAAACTGATTTTGCTAGTGAAATTTGATCTAAAGAGTACCAACTAAATTAAATACATATAAAATTTCAAGGGTATCCAACTCAATAACACACACATAAGTTTTTATAATACCCTGAATAACATTTTCACGAGAATAATTACTATCCATTGCACACAAAAGACAACCTGAGTTTTCTAGTTCTAGTGGTAAAGAGGTCACAGCTGTGAGGTGAGTACTGCTACTTGGGTTCGAATTCCGGCTACTGGAGAATTAACATTTCGATATCGCCAGAAACAAATGACTGATACGTGGCAACACGTGACTAGTCTGAACCACTTATGTGAGATTATGATACTTCTATATAATTCAAAAAAAGACAACCTCTATCACTTCTTGAATATAATTGTTTCTTCGTTATAGTTAAAATTATTTTGTTTTCAGTGGCGCCAAATATAACTACATATTTAAATTAAAAAAATATTAGATTAGATTTTAATTTTAAAAAGGCAACAAGACTACATATTTATTTACTAACTAGTGTTACTTCCGTGCTATGCACGGATCAAATGATTGTGTTTTAAATTATATGATGATAAAACATTAAAAACTGTAATTTTATAATTATCAATCAAAAGAAATATTATCAGGCAAAAATATTATAATAGAATATGAAAATATTTTTCCTGAAAATGTACTTAAGTTTTTTTTGATAATTTGATTTTATTCACTTTTAAAGAATTAGGCTGAACAATTAAATTGACATCTTCAATGTGATTCATACAAACAAAAAAGAGTAGATATGAACTTAAAGTGTGCGTACCTTTTCAACAAAGTGTGTGTACGTTTTTATTCACAAGAGTAGCTTTCATCACGACGACAACTTTAGTTTGTAGTAATCCCAAATCCAAGAGACCACGCTCAAATTTTCCATTCATGTTTAAATGAATCGAACTGGGAAATAGGAATGACCTCCAGTGGCATCTTTAACCTAATTTTTGCAGAAAAAGAGAAATGATTATGTATTAGAGAAAAAAAGAAGAATTATTCTAAGAAATTTGATAGAAAGCATAAACCTGCAGCAGAAAATTTCAGAATTGAAGATGGTAAGAAAAATGAAACGATGGTGAAAAGAAGAAAGAGAACAACTTGAATAATATATAAACTAATTAAATTTATTAGAAATAAATATCTAAACTAATTTCTGGTTGATCGTGCATGATGGTGGTAAGTTGAGAAAAATATAGGAGATTAGTTCGTGTGATAAAAACGTGGGCAGTTATCCACAATTTCTCTTTTTATTGTTAAATTGATTTATAGCATATATATAAATATAAATATATATAAAGAAAATAAATAAATAATCTTTTAAAAATATAATTGAAAAACATGTAAAACTTNGTTAACGTGAGTTTTTTAGAAAAAGCAGGAACATAGTAGTTATAGATTTAGACTGCAGAAAAAATAGGAGAAAAAATGTTTTTATTTTTATTTTAAATAACTTTGCCAAGTGTCAGATTTTAATTCGTTAGGCGACTTGCGCTTTAGTATATAAAGGATATATATACCGGCCCAATGAGTATTGAAGCTCTTCGATGTATATAAACTACACCACCACCACTTTCAAAAAAAAAAAAATAAAAATAAAAAAAAAAAAAAAAAAAAAAAAAAACTACACCNCAAATATTTTTTGTTATTAAGTGATATGTTTAATCTAAAATAAATGTAAATATTAATTCAGTAATTTAATAAGTTGGGTATCTTTGTTTACAAACATAATTTAATAGGATGCGTATCCTTATTTCCAAACAAAATTTTTAATATAATACTAACTATGTTTCCAAACAACTCAAAAGTGTACTTCTTTAATAAGATAGATATCCAACCAAGTTTAATTTTAACATATTTTTTTATTTCAATTTAAATCATTTAGTTTGTTTCAAATTTTAATTTCATCAGAATATATAATCTGAACTTTCTTTTATTAAAATGCGATGATGATTTGATATTGCAAAATCTTTTATTTATTTTTTGGTGTAAAAATATGTTATTTATTCTATCGCTAAACCATACATGTAAAATTAATTATCATTATGGTGACTTAATAAAGTTATACTAATACTCAAATAATATTGCATATTTTTCTTCTTCAATGATTTCTACGTACATTGGTTTAACTACATTTTATATGAATTTCTTCTTCACTGAAACATATAAGGACACCTACTAACAAAAAAATTATAATAATTAAAACATACTTCTATTTAAATAAATCCTTATACATTAAAAATATATATATGTCTAGCTGGATATTTTAAATTATTAAAAATCCAGCTACAAAAATTTATATATTTTAAATTATAACAATAAAAACAAAATTCTTTGGAATTGGTAAACTGATGTTAAAAGAAACTCACAACACTATAATTCTTCTGCGATATAAAAAAGAAAAAAAAAACTCTTGAAAATAATAAGAGAAAAACCCTATAATAGCATTAAAAAGGTTTTGTCACAAATATAGATTTCAAGGATCAAAACAAGCAAAATGTTTCATTAAAAAAAATGTAAATATACACTTATATCTCTTGGATTAATTAAGGTTTAGAGTTATGGGTGGAGTTTTGAGATTAAGGTTTAAAATTTTATAAAAAAAATAAATATTAAAAATTTGAAAATAAAAAGTTGAAAATAGATTCAAAAATTATTTTCGAATAATAAAAAGAAAATTTGAAAAAGATAAAAAATTGCCAAAAACAATTAAAAAAAATCGAATCTGAAAACATAAATCTTAAACTATAATTTTTTTTAGTTTATTTATTTATTTGCATACATATATCTAGGGAGTAGGATATTTTCACTTATTAAATGGAACGTTTTGGTCATTTTTGTCCTTATGATCTATTTTTGTGACAAAAAAATATCTATTTAGGAGAATTGCCGAAATAATAAATAAATAAAATATTATACAAACTAATATTATTAAAGTAAACATAAGCAAACATAGCTATTAAATTATGTTTAAATTTAATAATACCTGTTAGTGATTATCATGAATACAATGAACAATATTTTATTTAACAATCACTAAAATTGTTTAAGAACTAAAAATTCCAAAATCTTCTCTATTAAAATAGAATTACAATTTTTATCTTCCATTAAGAAGTCTTATTAGGTCCATTTCATATTTTACATAATATGACATAAGAATAAACAAGTATATTAATAATAAATCAGTTTTATCTATAAATTTAAATTTATTTTAGCTATAACAAGATATGTTTAGAAAGTATCTAAAACAATTCCACTAAACTTTTAAATATTTTTTATTTAATAATAAATCAATTAATTTCGTAATTAAATAATATAACATTAGTATAAATATACATTAATTAAAATTTATTATAACTCAAAAATAAAAAATATTTCTATTATTATAAATTTATAATTATAGTCTAAATTATATTAAAATATAAGTATATATAAATTAAATATGATAAATTATATTAAATTGGTAAATTAACCTTTTTTAAATGCCTTCATTGAAATAAATAATTATCTACCATTAAAACGGGTTCAAATGTGTTAATCATGTCATATTTTATACATATAAAGTTAGTAACATTTTATTTCTACAGCTAAATATTTTCAAAAATAATATATTGAAGAATGTTTTTTTATTTGATTATTTCAAATTATGAAAACTCAAAAAATGTAACAACAATTAATAAAAAGGTAAAATTTATAAAAAAACTAAAAAAGAAAATTAAAAAGTTATACAATACATAACACTAAGATATAAATCATAAATTTGAAGTTTTATGATATATAATATCAAATTAAACATTTATAAAATGAAAATATATCCGCACGAATGTGCGGATTAAACTCTAGTTATTTATTAAAACTAATGATTCAATCAAGCTCAAATCATAGAAAATATGAAAAAATAAACTTCTAAAAATTAGTAAAAAATACAATATTTTTAAAATAAATTTGATACCAACTCAGTATAACTACTGGTTGACTGGTTAAACCGGATTTTATATTTTTAAAATTTAAATATATATGCTCATTTATATACACAATATGGACTTTAGAGCTCTACATAAAAAAAATTCCCTATTTGTATTATTTTAAAAAATCATTAATTTAGTTATATATACACTAAACTTCTAAATATTATATAAATTGATAAAAAACAAATGATTGACTGTTCAAATTTCCATATTTGTTTATACTTACAACTAAATTCCCAAATTTTATGAATGTGGTGAAAGAAACACCAAAAAGATATTTTCATATTATTTATTAAAAAAAATTAAGTAGAAAACTAATCAAATAGTGAGAGTTAACATTGATTATTAATTAGAATTTAATAACATCTAAATACATATTAATTATATATTGATATTTTTCGAACAGGGTTTGGAGGTCGATCCGAATCACGTGTTTTTTTTTTGTTTTAAACAGGGTTCGCCAGTTTTTTTCAGTATGGGTTTTAAATTGAACTGTACTTGGTTTCTTCAACGAATCACAGGTAGACCGATTTGACTAAAACAAGGCAAATAAACAAAATAGTCCAAAAAACAAGTAACCAAAATCACTCTTCAAATTATAGTATAATAGATAACTCAACTAATAGATTAGTTGATTACCAATAATGTTTTGTGAAAAGCAAAAGGAGAATAAAAATAGGAAAAACAATAAAAGAAGAAAATGCACCTATGTAATAGATATAATTTATGAATCTCAAATTACATCTTATGATAACATTGATAAGTATAACAGAGTGGAAACAAAAGCGAGTGAGAGAGAGAGAGGGAACTAGAGGAGAGGGCAAAGGCCAAAACTTGCGACAACCTAAGAATCAATATCCATGAGATAGAAAAAAAGAAGCAAACTCATCTCCACTGTGTTAACAGAACCCAATGTCCTTCGATCATTATCTATTTATAGTCTTATGACTCTTATCCATATCATATATAGTTACAGTTATGCGTAATCTACAACGTCTGGCTGAAAAAAGAATATTTGATGTTGATGTCTGCTTTGTAGTTGTATATATCAGCTCGGGTTGTTGTTATCAAGAGGAATGTTAAGGTCAGGGAGCAAGAAAGAGGAATCATCTTTCTTTTGTGTCTCAGTAGCAGCCTGCACATAGATACCATATTTCGATTTATTTACATATATATCTAGGCAAAAGAGTGAGCATGTTTAGTAGTTTGGTTTTAACCTGGATTTTCTTTAGCGACTCGTTTCTTACTTTTTGTTGCTTCAGCAGATTTTGCATACTTGCGAGTTCCTGATCACCCAACAAGTAAACATATAAAAATTTGGACTTTAAGTTAAAAGAAGAAGGAGAGTAGTTTTTTACATTTTTCAGGCCTTTCTTTTCCTTTAAGAGTAAACTCTCCTCCTCTTTAAGTTCAGCAAGCGTCTGTTAACAGCCACATGCAGTGATTAAACATAAGACACAACGAGGTGATTTTATCAGTATATAATTTATTTTATGTTTTCCTGGTTTGCCTAACCTTTTTCTTTCTTGATCTCTTGAAAGGTATTGTTGGTGTTACACTCGTTTGAGATATCTGCATGAAAACCCACCAAGAAGATCAGATCGTGGCTTATTACAACATACACACTAACAAAAGATCAAGTTCGAGCAAATAAAGAACATCTCCCACGTCTATAGGAATATAGGATCATCATAAGCATAAAGCGGATGATAAATTTCAAGATATTCTTAAATATTCAAAGATCTAAATAAATTACCAAAATCAGTCAAAAGACATCAAAAGGAATCTTCTTTCTTGGTCAACTAGTTAGACCAACAAAAGAGGCAAATATGAACAGAAGTGCCTCTTTTTCTCCTTACATCGAGACACACCCCAACTTCAAAAGAAAGACTAGAATCACGTGACTAGAGCGTGACTTGGATGACTTTTACGCGTGTCTTCCCATGGCCACGAACCCCACACATTGCCCACAAATGATCCACATAACCATTTGTCTCACGTTTCGTCTCTTTCTTTTAATTACTAATGGCGACTTTGTGGGTTCTTTCATCTACTTTAGTAAGATGATGCAGCTTAACACATAGAGAAGAAGCTAAACACACAAGGCTGTCACAAATACTATAAGTCTATAATAGTGAATAATTTTGACCAAAGGTGTTCTGGATTGCAGTCAAAGTGTCGTGTGGAGAAGTATTTGACCCTTTTTCCACGTCGAGTATACTGTGCGCTACGCCGCATCTGATTACACCACAGACACGCAGCCCAAACCTAATTCGCCACGACAACACCTCTCAACCCATAAAAGAGGCAGCTCGTCATAATAATGAGCAAAAATTATAAATAACGCCAGCCCATAACTCCCTCTTATTGACCTAATTACCCTTGACGGTCAGGTTTTACGACAAAAAATATAAATAACGCCAGCCCATAACTCCCTCTTTGAGATTGCAGAAATCAAAGAGGATGATAGATTTTGAATTTAGAAGAACATGGGGTTGTACGGTCACGTAGTGACGGATTGTTAAGGTCAACGCAAAGTCGAGGGTAGTAGATCGAAGAAGGCGAAGGTTGGGTCCGGATGAAATGGCGAATATGACCCGAAGAGCAAACATATGGGCAAAAATGATAATGGTTGAGGAAAAAAGGGAAGACCTAGAGATTACGTGAAGTGGATATCGCCACAACGGCTTAAGATATTAATACCGTGGCTAGTAACTACCGGCTTTTATTTTTCCGGCCACGTATACTGATGGAATATTCGTCAACACACATAAACAGAGTAGTAACGTAAAAGCTTTTTTACAAAAACTGGAGAAAATTAAAAAAACCAAGGTGTACCTTAGATCTAACGGCCACTGATAATTTCACGGCGCAGCTGGACTCCTCAACGGCAGCGACACCGCTGCCTCCACCTCCACCACCACCGCTGAGAGAAGTTGCGCCGCTCCAAGAAAGAGGCGTGGAGGGACTGTCACGCGTATGCTCGCCCTTCTTTCTTGACGGCGGCGTCGCCTTGCTCCTCCGCTGCCGTACGCTCCATTTCAGCTTTAGATCCAGCACGCCGCTCTTCTCAGGAGGAGGAGGCGGCTCAACATGGTGGAGGGAGATCAGTGCCTCCGCAACCAATGAATCGTCGCTCATAGCCTCACGAGTCCAGTCTCCGTCGGTCATAGTCTAGGTCAGGACGGACTTTCCACCGATTTTTAGAGAGAGAAAGTGAGGGAAGGGTGGCGAGAAGTGGAGAAGAAGGAAAAAAAAAATCTCCGTGGCACATTAATGAGTGGATTAAATATATATACCATACATTCGGAACGTTTTCACACAGAGATTGGAATAGTACTTTGTAAACTTTGTCTTTATTATTTTCTTTGGTGATGTGGGACCTATAGGAATAGTTACGTGGCATCATGGACTATTTTGTGCTTCGTGTCTGGACTATACACGCTGCTTGCTTTTGACGGTTCGGTTTTTATCCACTAGTATGCAGTTTCGGCCTTTCGGGATAATTTTGTGGACACGTGAGTTCTTTCTTATGTATTGAAAGTTTGAAACTAGTTATGTAGATCGCAACTAGTTATGTATTGAAACCAGTGTTTCTTTTTGCAGGAAATTTGAAAATGTATATAATCATGAATAAACTGTATACATTTTAATTTGAGAGATGTATAGATTTGGAAACAAAACAACGACAAACATCGTTCCATAAAAAAAAAAAAAACAAAACAACGATGGTTCCCTGCAAATGGTCGCTGACTTTAAGGGCCAACCGGTGACATCAGCTGAGGAAAAAAATTGTAGGGAATAGCACGTACCTTCCAGTTCCTGTCTTTCTCTACCAGTTATATGGAAACTTTATTACTTGTAGGAATTAGTAGTTCCTCCAAGTTCCTTTTTTTATGAAGAATTATAGTCTAAATATATTTCATGTCAAATTAGATAAGGAGCCAAAAGGAAAACAATAAAAATTGGTAAAAAAATATATTGTAATATGTTATTAATGTATCAAATAAATTTACGAAAACTAACATTTTAAACCAACTTCAGTGTACGTATATTTGTCTTCGTCTGTAATATTTGTTTTATCAAGCTTTTTTTTTCATATAACTCTAAATACATCTAGAAACAATAGAAGGAGGTAAACTATTCTCTCAAGATTATTTAATGATGGTTAATAATAAAACTTGTATCATGTGTTTATATTACAACTACCATGACAACTTCAAGAAATCAAAGTGGAGCAAAATACTTTGAGTAACACAGGTTTTTGTTTTGTCGTTATGAGATATTGTTTGAAATTTTGTTCCTTATTTTGATTGCCATTCACTGTGACATTCATTTTCTACAATTTTTCCTTCACATTAATTCTATGCATTATTCTTAAAGTGGCTACCAGTTAAACTCTAAATTTTAAAAGATTCTAAAAACATGTTTATTACAGGTCTTTTAAATTGGATCTCTTAACGTACGGTCTCTTACCTTTTAACTAAAAACTTTTTAGTTAAAAATTAAGAGATGGTAAGCTAAGAAACCAAATTGAACGGACCTGCAAAGCTAAAGAAAGGGTTTCACTGTGACCCCGTGGAATGAATTAGAAAAGAGTAAATACTAAATACTAATGGGCCATTTCACATGTTAATTTGCCTTCATAGGAGGATACAATGTGCACGAGACACGTCGTCTCGGTTTGTTTCAGAATTTACATCCGGTTTACCGACTTTTCCTGAAAGTCATTGCAAAAGACTTTTCGTTTGACTTTTTCTTAAAGTTATTTCTGAAGAAGAGGAAGCCTAAGAGCCTTGGCTTCAAATCTTTTGGTTCAAGCAACACGATAGTCTGCTGCTGGACCATAAATTCCAGGATGCAAGGCCGAACCGGTGAGCCGTAAGGCTGAAGATAATGGATGTGTAACCGTAATGTAGAGGGGTAAGGCCGAAGCCTTTACGGATGACCAAACACTTTTGATAAAAAGAACGAAGAGTTTGAGTCTCACGCGCCCCCAAATAAACCTCTCAACCCTAGCTCGGTCGCGACTCCTTCGTTCGCCTCTCCGATGCGGCTCGGCGTTGTGAGAGGGCCCCCACCGATCCCGTCACATCCAAATCTCCCACCGGCGTAGGTGTCTGCTGGTGAAGTCGTTCTGTTTCCGGACATTGTCTTCGAGCGAGAGATCTCGTTTTGTCGAGTTGTGAAGGCTTCACGAAGTGTACCTCTAGCGACTGTGCCGTCGTGGAAGCTTAACATCGCCGGTATGGATGTATCCTCTCCCGGCTCCAGACACCTTGACAGCAGGGACCCCAAATGTCGTTGTGGCCATCTCCTTCAAGGGTTACATGGGTATGCGCTGTCTGAGCTTGAGACCCCGGGGT
>OVBX01006077.1:0-12245 GCA_900406325.1 Erucastrum elatum
CTATGAACGTCCAAAGCCATCATCAGTGCCAACACAAGCTTCGACCGAGCTTGTTCCAGTACCTGAGCCTTCTTATTACAGCGAGGCACACCAGCCAATTTCAACGTCTTCCGTGTCTGAACGAGAGTCATCAGAAATCAAGCTGCGACTCGATGGAGTTAAACAAAAATGGGGGAGACCCAGCTATCAGTCGTCCACATCCGCTTCTTCCACTCCTCCGCAAGCAGCAAATGGTACCAGTAGTCACCCGGATGTTGGAGTTGGCTCATCTAGCTTAAAACCTCGAAGCAGCTATGAATCAAAGAAACCCGAAATTGATCCTGAGAAACAGAGACTCGCTGCATCCTTGTTTGGTGGATCATCAACGTCAAGATCTGATAGAAAGTCATCTTCTGGTGGCCACAAGCCGGCAAAAGGAACAGCTAACAAACCACCCAAGGAAAATCCAATCCCTGTTCAGCCGCCACCAGACTTGCTAGACTTTGGCGAGCCAACTGCTACAAGTGTAACAGCAACGGATCCTTTTACAGAGTTGGAAGGGCTTATGGATTATTCGAGCCAAGATGGTGGTTCAACTGATGTGATGGGACTATACTCAGATGCAGCGCCTGTGACGACAACCACAAGCGTTGACTCCCTCTTATCAGAACTGTCTGATAGCTCCAAAGGAAACCCAGGCACATATCAATCCCAAACCTCAAAAGGACCAAACTCAAAGGAAGCTCTCGAGAAAGATGCTCTTGTTAGACAGATGGGTGTGAACCCAACAAGTCAGAACCCTACACTGTTCAAAGATCTCCTTGGCTAGCAGAATCATTCTCCGACCAAACCATCCATTGACTCAAATCAGCATAATCAACATCGCCACCTTCCCATATTTGGTAATGCGTTGCGGAGTTTGGGGGATTAGGAATGTTTCTGATTCAAGAACAGCTTTTTGTTGTACCCATGTTTCTTCTCAATAGAAACTTTCCGTTTACAAAACACAAAAGGTAAGTCACTGTTTCGAGTTTTTTTTCTTGTTTTCAATGGTTTCTCTTTTTACTTTAGAGTATCAGTGAATGGTTACCGTACGGCCGTTGAGTTTGAGCTTCTCTTGTTGTGTCTATAGGAACATTTGTATTGTCTTTTACTTCTCAGAGGTGTTTAATTTCTCTTATAAAATATAACACTTCGTTTCAGAATAAAGGTTAAGTGTAGCAATATTTTTCTTCTTACAGACATCCACTATATGGGGTTAATTCAGTTTTACATGAAAACTTTATAAATAGAGTAATAAAAATCTTACAAACAAATAATAATCGTTTTACTTAGGAGAGTGTATTCAGTTAGGAGTTTTAAGGGATTTATATTAAAATGACAAATCTACTGTTATTCAAACATAGTTTTAAAAAAACACTTTAAAATATCCACTGTTATTGAACAAAATTTAAGTGAGGGATTTTAAAATACTTTAAATATTTCTAGAGTATTTGAAGGTACTTACTTAGTTGTAAAAATAAAAATCTAAATACTATAGTGTTTTAACAAGAATCATCACAAATTCTTCAATTCTCTTGCAATCATCTACAAACTTATTAAAAATTAAATCACTTCAAATTTAAGATTCAATACACCCCTCTTAATCTTGAGGATTTCATCTTGAATTGGGTTAAACATTGAATATGGTTCAATTGATTTGTGGGATCATTGACTTATCAACCTCTTGTATGCCCTAATGAGCATGTCTTTGAGAGCTAAATATGATGGTGAACAAAGAACTACAAGAGAAACCTGTGTTTGGTCCTCCCATTGGTAATGGTATCAGAGAATATTCTTTGCCAAAACATGCGGCTAAATCAAACTTTGATTTCAGATTTGTCAGAGAGATATCGTGTGAAGCTTAACAGTTTCAACCAATTAACTCTCATGAAGCCATGAGTTCTCAAATTCCCAAAGCAAAGCAAAAACTAGATTTCTTTCGTTGCGATTACCTTATAGCTAATCACTCTCTTTTTTTCTCTGTTATGACCACACTCTTGAGGCTTTGAGCGGTATTCTCATCTTTCAAGGATGTAAAAGTCATCAAGTTTCAACAGAAAATGCATTGTTGGATTCTCCAACAATGCAAGCTGTAAAAGGAGTTGCGACTGATCATACTGAGGCTTGCTTCCGTACAACAACTCGTAAGGACTACGTCATTGCAGAACCTGAGTTGGCTTCCTATTTGATTAAATGAGCAGCAGTCATAACAGCCTCTCCCAGAACTTGACCTTGCTGGTAACTTAGCTTGAAACCATAGTGCTTGGGAGACATTTAGAATGTGTCTATTCTTTCTTTCAAAACGTCCAATTTGCTTAGTCTTGTCAACGCACGATGTCTGATGCAAAACTCCTTTCTTATGAAAACATTAAGCAAGACAAGTAAATTCTGTTTCATTGTCTGAACGAACAATTTTCACTGCTTTTCCAAACTTTTTTTTTTCAGTCATGGCACAAAATTTTTGTAGAACTGTTTTCACCTACACTGCTTTTAAGAAATCGTCTATGATTGTCGGAAAATAAACAGCTCCAAAAGAACGAGGACGGTATGGACCCATACATCACAATATGTCATAGAAAAGCACTAGTTTGTTTTACTTACACTCATGAAAAACTTCTCGAGTATGTGTCCTAAAACAACAGTCGCAAGGATTATGAGCTGCAGTTTTATTTTCAGAAAACATAGGTAAAGCAGACGACACTGAACTAGCCGTTGGTGCCAAAGTAACTGATCTTCTGAGTTAACAACTGGAGGAGATACACTGTGTACTGGTGCGGCCATGACTTTCTTAAAGTAGTTTACCCATCTCACTCTTTATCAGCTCCAATCAAGGTCTTTGTAAAACAACACAATGTATCAGTTGGCAACACAATGTATCAGTTGGCAAAGCGTAACAATTTGTTTATTTCAATAGTTTTGAATCTGAGATTATGGAACAGCTGAGATTTGGCACAAATAAAACATTCTCAAGACTTTTTGATCCGTCAATGGAACCACTCCAACACCAACTCGCGTAAGTCTTGTTTCCATCTGTGAACCCGACGGGACATGGCGGAATGCTTAATGTATTTACTAGCAACCTGAGATCTTCTGTCATATGGTGAGATTCTCTAGTATCTAGTATTAAGTCGCCATGTATACTCTTACCAAAAAGCTTATTCGAGTTCTCTCACTAAGCATCTAAGGAGAGAGCTTTCCACTGTTCTTCAAACTCTGGAAAGGATGACGAATTTGAGGTAGTAGCATGTGCGGATTTTTCTCAAGTTCCCATGTTTCTTGAATAACCCTCGATCTCTGCCTCCTATGTATCTGTCCCTGTTTCCTCCATCACTTTCTTTAGGTGGTGTTCTTTCTTCCCACCAATAAAGAAGCCGACAACTGTGTTCGTGCCTATAACGGTTTAGGATACAATAAAAAGAGAAGTGGGTCGAACAAAAATGTTCTTTTATTAGATCTGGACTGAGAGGTTACAAAAGGTAAAAAGAATGACAAACTAGCCGGAGCTCGTAGAGCGTCCGGAGGAATACAAGACGGCGAGTATCTAGTAAAGCGAATAAACCCTAGATCTAGCCGTTGTAGTGAGTATGTCTCAGTGTGAATGAATCCTCCTTCTTGCGTTCTTCCTTCCTTTTATAGTCCTCGTCAGGTCGTTCGCCCTAATTTGTCGATGCCTTGTTGGGCCTCGGTTTGATATTGGGCCTTACTAGTAGCGCTAGTAGGAACGTCTCTTTCGTCTTTACCTGACTCTTGTACTAGTTATCCGACTCTCTCGTCATGTCCCTGTCGAGACAGTGGAATCTCGGTTCCCAGTTGGGCCTTGGTTCCAATCGGGCCTTACTAGTAGCACGAGTAGGAACGTCTCTTTCGTCCTCGTTTGACTCTCGTACTAGTTGTCCAGCTTGCCCGTCCTGTCCTTTTCAAGACAGTGGACACTGTCGGGTAAGGATGTCGGCCGGGCTTCTTCATTTGATGGGCCTTGTCGAGGGGCTCAGCCCATCTCCTACAATAAGCCCCCCCCCCCAAGTCTACCCAAAAGTCGTTCGAAGCATCTTGGGTGGATTTTAAGACCAGGTTTGTTCAAATGATGAAGTCCGGCATGAGCATCCTGTACGGGCTCGCTTTTCGGAGAGTTTTGGGTAGCGGGTTTACCCGAGCGGGCTTAGTCTACCGGCCAAAAGTGCTATAATCTTTTAGGGGTTATGTTTGTTGTGGTGATTGTGAGCATGTTTACTAAAACACCATTAGTAAGCGTGTTTAGCCGACCGATTGGAAGCGCTTCCGGTCGTGTGACTAAAGATGCGTTGATCGGTCAAGAGTGCTTCTAGTCGCGCGGTTAAGAACGCTTCGATCGGTCGGGAGCGCTTCTAGCCGCGTGGCTAGGGATGCTCTGACTGGCTAAGAGCATTTCTAGTGGGATAGCTAAGGATGCTCTCACTTGATTAGCGGCGTTGCTAGCCGCGTATCTGAAGTTGCTCCGATCGGTCGAGAGCGCTTCTAGCCGCGTGGCTAGGGGTGCTCTGACGGGCTAAGAGCGCTTCTAGTGGGATTGCTAATGACGCTCTCGCCTAGCTAGGAGCGTTCCTAGTCGTATGCGTAACGATGTTTTGATCGGCCAGGAGCGCTTCTAGCCGCTCGGCTAGAGATGCTCTGACCGGCTGGGAGCGTTCTTTCTTCCGGGAGTTCCTTGATCCAAGCTGGATCGGTTTTGACGAATGAACCGGATATTAAATTCGACTTTGATTCGAGATGAACCGGTAGCGATAAGTAGACCGGATCTTGGTTTGGAAGCATAGCGGGCTTTAGGGTTTCTTTGGCGACTAACGGGCTTTCTTGGGCCCGTTTAAACGTAATCATTGCGTCTAGGAAAGAGTGCATGGGACTTTGCTATAAAGGGGGGGGGGGGCGTCTTTCTCTCTTTGTCGTCATTCTTCTCTGCATCTCAGGTGCTTCTTTCTCTCCCTTCTCTCTTCTTTTGTTTTCTTGTGCTTTCTCTCTCTAATTTCGATCAGCCGCCAACCTTTTCGATCGAGATACGATCCGCTGCGCTCCTTGTCGATTCGATCGATTGTCGTCGCGGGGGAAACATGGTTTCGGGTAGTAGGTTGTCTCGCGAGGCGAAAGGGAAAGCAGTAGCCTCTTCTGTTAATCTGGCTAAAAACGTCGCATCCGATAGAAACCAGACGGTTGTCCCTGAAGGGCTTATGGGGGACGCTATTCGAGCCGCGGATAGAGAGAGCGCGCGGAGCGGTTTGAATGTAGCGGCCGGCAGGTCGGATTGTGAAGAGACATATGTAGAAGCTGATGAAGAGAGCGACTCAAATCGTGCTGCTTCCAAGGTCAAGGGGAGTTCTGAAGAAACGGTCAGATCCGCTAATAGCGAAGAAGGAGAGAAAGGCGCTTCAAGTTCGGCGGCTTCGGGGGACGCGACTAGTTCGTCTGAAGAAGATGCGAGCGATCGGAGCAACTCGAATCGCACGGCTAGTGGGTCCGAGCGGGAAGACGGAGAAGATGTTGATCCTAATCAGGCTGATGAAGGTTCCAACTCGTCAAGTCCGACCCCTCAGGAACTGTGGATGAGACATCGGTTTCCCCGGATTGACCTGATTGAGTGCAGGCCGACTGTTTATCGTCTGGATGGGACATTCGAGGATCTACCCGTACTTCCTCCTGAACTAAAGCGCGACCCTTGGGCTGAAGGTCAGCGATGGGAGAATGTATTTGGAACCTGCTCCACCCATGGTTCTGTGAGAGGGATGTTGTCACGCTTTGGATGGAAGGGCGTGACCTATGTTATTCCTTCACCGGAACAAAGACCTTGGTCCCCTCCGATTGGTTATCACTGCGTGTACGAGTCGTACTTTGGGGATGATGGAAAGCTTTGGTTTCCGATTCTCCGGTTGATCACATTGTACGTGAGGAGGCGTGAGATGGCGATCAGCCAGTTGAAGATCGGATCGGTAAGGAACGCTGTTGTGCTGGCTACGTTGGCGGCTGAGGTCGACGTTCCTATGAGTGTCAGAGTTTTTGAGGAGTTGACCTCGACTAAGAAGGATGGGAGTGGCCTATATTCGGCTAAGATGTGCTCGTGCTACAATGTGCTTACGGGAGCGCCTATCAAGACGCCGAAGTGGCAACGTTCATACTTCTTCGTGAAGGCTGATAAATACGCTTTCGCAGAGGATCTCGAGGACGACTTCCCCGTATTATGGAATACGGTGATTGGTAGAGACATGTATGTCTTCACGCCGCCTTGTTTAGCCTATCTTCTGACTCCGTTTGTTTATCTTTGCAGGTCTTCACCCCAATACGATTGCTTATCCGGAGAAGTTCTTTGAGACAGCGCAAGAGATAGCGACGCAAAGCCATATTAACTGGCCTGACTTGAGTCAAGAGTGGATCCGTCGGCGGCAAGCGCGGATAGCAAGAGGTAGTTTTGCTCATCCTTTCTCGTTTTCCAAAGACGCAGCCATCTTTTAACAAGGCGGCTTCTAATGATCCCTTCCTCCTTGTTTCTTCTGCAGTTAATTGGGATTCGAGGCTACCATTGGTAGTTGGAATGCGCAAAGGCCGTTTATCTTTATTTACAAGGAAACAGCAAAAGCTTCTTAAACAGACGAAGAAGATGTCGGCGAAGGTGGATCTGAGTGAGCTGCTTAAGGGTAAACTTCAAGTGCTGAAGAAAGCGAGCGTTGCAGGCGCTGCGGCTAGCAGCGAAGGGATCAATGCTTCTTAAAAGGAGGATTCCAACCCGGTCGGCCAGCATGTCGACGTTGAGCAACCGGCTTCTGTGCCGAAGAAGAGGAAGTTAGCGGCTGATGGAGTTGATGCTTCTCCCCAGAATGATTCTGATCCGAGCGACCAACCTGTCGAGCAGCCGGTTTCTGTCGCAAAGAAGAGGAAGACTGCGAAGGCTGCTGCAAAGGCTGCTTCTCCTGAAGAGTCTTTGAGCAATTCAAAGACAGGCGGACACGGAAACAAGAAGAGGTCGTGCGGAGGCTCTGTAGAGGACGGTTCAGTTGGAGCGGCTTCGGGGAATCAGAAGAAGAAGAAATCAAAGAAGAGTAAGACGAAGAAAGCTCTTCAGTCTCCGGATCCTGCGACCGGTACGGCTAATTCGCCAGCGGACCTCCCTACTGCTGATGCTGGAGGGGGAACTAAGTCGTCCGACGTAGCCCTTGCTCCTCCTAATCCGAGCGGTCATCTTCGGGTTAGTCGTTCTGAAGGTTCACTCGAGAAAAGGCCATTGCTCGAGTTTTCGGACTGTGTTTCTTTTTCGTACAAGGAGTCGACTCCGCTGGTATACAATCCGGAGAAGTGTGCTGAACTTACTCAGCAGATACGGGGCGGACTCAAGGAGATGCCATCGTATTGGGACCTCGTCTTCAGCAAACAGTACGCTGAAGCTGCAATGGCGAGCAGACAGGTACACATCCTTATCAAATCTTGTACATGACTTTAGCCGTTTTTTTTTCTTTCTTTGGATCTAACAAATTTATGTTTGACTGTTTTTCTTTAGACCGACGGGAGCTTCAATGTTCTTGTGGAGATGTATGATAGAACTCTGAAGCAGACAATGGCTCAACTTGGAGCCGCCAACAAGCTTGCTCAATTCAGACTTGGCGTCATAGAGCGGATCAGAGCTGATAACATAAGGGACAAAGGGATCCTTCGTGAGAAGTTTGAGGGACTTGAGGCGGCTCTCAACGCTGATCGTGCTGAGAAGAGAGTGCTTTCGCGCGAGAAGGAGAGCCTTGAGAAGGCTTACGCAGCGTTGGAGAAGGAGAAGGCGGAACTTCAAGCTGAGAAGGATGCTATTGCTCAGAAGCTGATCGATGAGACGAAGCGTCTTCGAGACTCTCGCGGCTACGAGGTCGCACGCGAAAGGGTGGCGATGGCTGAGAAATTCAACCGCTGCGCTAAACGTGTTTGCGCTTACCTTGGACAGCGTGATCTTTTGGAAAAGGAGCAGAGTTTGCTTGATCAGGCATCGGGAACAAAGAAGTGCCTTGAAATAATCAAGGAAGCGGAGTTAGGGATCACAGACGACCTGATCAAACTCTTTATCAACCAGGAGGCGGAGCATGCTGCTAATATAGCCCAGTTGGGCGTGGCTCCCTTATCCGACGAGGACCTCATGCTTTCTCTGCTCGTTCTTCCTGCTGGAACCGTAAGCGAAGGGTGCCCGGCGACGCTCAACCCATACGGGTAAAACGTCGACCTGATCGGGGTAGAGGAGGCTTCCTAGCTTCAAAGTGGACTGATTGTTCAACTAGTGAAGGATCCGGCTACCTCAACACTCCCTTTGGAGAACTTAGGATAAGGTTCGGAGGCTGAGCCGGTCAAGGAGACACAGGTCGACGGCGAAGCAGTCGAGGTTTCGGATTCTTCTTCCGAGGAGGAGAAGATGACGAAGGGGAGGGGATTTCCTTTCTCCGTTACTTGTTCGAAATGAAGAGTTATCAGGTGGACAAGGGGGAACAACCTTACCCGACGAAGTTCCTTCCTCAGAGCCGGTGGAACTGGATGTGCCGCCTGAAGGGGTCGGAGAGGAGGAGGTTGCTCCCGAAGATGGAGGAGAGGCGCGTGTTGCTGCGGATGATCCTCTTGAAGATGCTACGGTTGTAGTCGAGGAGAGCGGGGTCGCGGGTCTGTCCACAGATGCTTCTGAAGTTGTTCCTGATCCTGCTATCTCGAAGGAGCCCTCTGTTTGATCTTTATCATTGTTGTTGTAATATTTACTTCTCTGCGCTTTCCTTCTTATGTTTTTGAGACCTTATTAGGCTCTTTGTTGTCGGACCTCCCTTTGTCTCGGATGCTTTTTTGTACTTTCAACTTTAATGTTCTTTTTGCCATGATATATGACTAAGTGATTGTTTTCGCATTGCGGACCTAATTGGTGCTTCCTTTGTGAAGATAAATGTTTTGTCGAACATTGTTTATCTTGTAAGAGGCCAAGGAGTCGATATGTATGTCTGAAAGGAGAAGGTTCCAGATCGATCGATTCACGGGTTACAAGTCTTGTTTCCAACCGATGATCTGGATTCGACTTTCTAGCAGGTCACTTAATTGTGGACGTAGGTGTCGTGCGGCTAACGTGTCCCCTCAACAGAGTGTTTGGTCAGGACACGGTTGATTAGTAGATGCGAGTGTTTGTTATAAACATCGCCTCAACAAAGTTTGGACTTTTGTGTTGTTACAGCTGGACCGGTTAAGGCTGCCTACGTACCTCAGAAGAGGATCAAGCCGTTCGTAGTTCAATTTACCCGAGTAAAAGTGGCAGTTTTAATACGCATTTACTCGGTCGAGTAGAAGTGACTCCAGGGTGCATCTACTCAATGTTTTTTTTTCTTTTTTACGAAAGATGATATCCATCAATCGTGCTGTTGGAACCGGACGGGTAAAAGGGATGTCAGTCGTTTTACTCGTCCGACTGTGCGTTGCTTTACGGGTAGTAGCGACCGAGGTGCTTGGATTTCCAAGACCTGGGGACTTCGCCTTCTTGGGAGGTTTGGAGGCGGTAGATGCCGGGTTTAATGACCTTAACGATTTTATAGGGCCCTTCCCATCTTGCGCCGAGCTTTCCGGCGTTCACTTCCTTGGTATTCTCAAACACTTCGCGGAGGACGAGATCGCCCAGTTCCAAAGGTCGTGCGCGGACCTTCTTGTTGTAGTATCGTTCGACTTGGTGTTGATAGTTTTGAATCCGGAGAAGAGCCTGGTCGCGCCGTTCTTTGAGTTCGTCGAGAGCGTGAAGGAGCATGGACTCGTTAAGTTCGATGTGTTTGGGCATCTTAGAGCGTCGGAGGCTAGCACCGTTCACCTCCGCAGGAGCCATGGCTTCGACGCCGTACGCGAGAGAGAAGGGTGTGGCTTTAGTCGCCCCCCGTGGTGTCGTGCGATGGCTCCAAAGGACTTCGTCGATCTCATCGGCCCAGTGGCCTTTCTTCAGGTCGAGACATTTTTTTTATGCCGTCCATGATCAACTTGTTAGAGGATTCGGCTTGGCCGTTCCCCTGCGGGTGCCTGGGTGTCGAAGGGCTTAAGCGGATGTTCCACTTAATGCAAAAATCTTTGAAATTCCCGGACATGAACTGAGAGCCGTTATCGGTGACGATCTCGTATGGGAAGCAGTAGCGACAGATGATGTTTTTCCATACGAAACCGCGAACCTCTTTATCCTCCACCTGCGCGTAGGCTTCGGCCTCGATCCATTTGGTGAAGTAATCGGTAATTAGGACCACGACAAAACGACGCTGGCGGGAACAGACCATAGGACCTATGATATCCATAGCCCAACGCATGAAAGGGTAGGGTGGGGTGGACGTTTGTAGGAGCTCAGTTGGGCAATGGATAGCCGGCGCATGACGTTGGACTTATCGCAACGTCGAGCGTAGGACTCGCAATCGGCGTTGAGCGTTGGCCAGAAGAAGCCTTGGTTTCTGACTTTGAGCGCTAATGCCCGTCCGCCTGAATTGTTGCCCCTTGCGCCTTCGTGGATTTCAGCTAGAACGCGTCGAACCTCATCTCCGTCTATGCATCGGAGGGCGACTTTACTCGCGTTGTAACGAAAGAGATCGTTGCCGATGAGTGCATAGTGAGCCGTGCGCCTCTTAAGTCTTCTGGCCTCCCATTTCTCCGTAGGCAAGATACAGTTGCTAAAATAATTGATGAGCTCCATTTGCCAGTCCGCGGGTTGCGACGTCGCGTCGACGATAGCGACTAAGGGAGGCGTCTCGACGAGAATGTTGATACTCGACTCTTCAATGCGGTGAATTGGGATGGTCCGCTTCACCTAATCGCGCAGCTTGCTCCCTAGTGCGGCTAGGGCGTCGGCGCAGACATTGTCACCACGCGGGACCTTGGTAAGCTCGAAGAACTCGAACTCTTTTGCAAGGTTCTGGACGACGTGAAGGTAGGCGTCCATACGGTCGTTGTGGGCATCATAGTCGCCGTTGAACTGGCTGGCGACTAACTGCGAGTCGCAATAGGCGCTCAGGCGTCTGGCATTGACTGCCCTCGCGAGTCATAAGCCGGCGATCAGTGACTCGTATTCAGCCTCGTTGTTCGACGCTGGGAAGCCGAAACTGAACGACTGACGGATTAGCTCACCAGTCAGGGATTGAAGTTGCACTCCGGCGCCAGAACCCTTGTTTGTGGAAGATCCGTCGACATGGAGAATCCAGTTCTAGTTGGGAAGCTGCAGGTCTAGCTCGAGTTCCGGTGCTAGCTCGATTAGGAAGTCGGCTAAGACTTGACCCTTTGCTGCGGTCCGGTTTTTAAAGGTGATATCTAACTCGCTAAGTTCGACGGCCCACTTTGTCAGTCGTCCGGCTCTATTGGTGTTCTGAAGGACGGTGCAAAGCGGTTGGTCCGTGAGTACATCGACCGAATGCGATTGGAAGTATGGGCGCAACTTCCTGGCGGTTTCAACCACTGCGAGTGCCATCTTTTCAAGGGTCGGGTACCGAGTCTCAGGCCCTGTCATCCGTCTGCTGGTGTAGAAGATCGGCTTCTGCTCCCCCCGGTCTTCTTTGACGAGGACGCTGCTAACCGCGGCGCTAGAAACGGCGATGTAGAGGGACATAACGTCTCCTTCTTTAGGTTTAGCGAGAACGGGTGGAGTGGTAAGGTACTTCTTTAGCTGGGAGAACGCCTCTTCGCACGCTTCGTTCCAGATGAACTTCTTGTTACCGCGCAAGAGGTCATAGAAGGGGAGACACTTGTCGGTCGACCGGGAGATGAAGCGGTTTAGAGCTGCAATGCGTCCCGTGGGCCGCTGAACTTCTCGCCTGTTCTTTGGACTTGGTAGGTCGAGTACTGCGGATATTTGCTTTGGATTAGCCTCGATGCCCCGCTGGGTGACGATATAGGCGAGAAATTCTCCTGATGAGACTCCGAACGTGCACTTGGCTGGGTTGAGCTTCATCCCGTATTTGTTGAGGACTTCGAAACAATCGCGCAGGTGGCCGAGGTGATCTTTAGCGTGCAGTGACTTGACAAGCATGTCGTCTATGTAGACCTCCATGGTTTTGCCAAGCTTGTCAGCAAACATTCGGTTGACGAGTCGCTGGTAGGTGGCTCCGGCGTTCTTCAAGCCGAATGGCATGACCTTGTAGCAGTATGTACCCCTGTCCGTGATGAAAGCTGTCTTCTCACGGTCGTCGGGTGCATCATTATTTGATTGTAGCCGGAAAATGCGTCCATAAAGGTGAGCATTTCGTTCC
>OVBX01006079.1:0-12243 GCA_900406325.1 Erucastrum elatum
TATAAACATATATATTTTATTAATTAATATTATGAATTTTGATATTATGTTGTGTTCTTGTTGTTATAGGCGGTGGTGAACAACTTGGAAGATGCTCATGAGCAGATCGACAAGGCTATTTCAACAGCTCTTAAAGAGAGCAAGCCTGTTTACATCAGCATCAGCTGCAACTTGGCTGCTACTCCTCATCCTACTTTCATCCGTGATCCTGTTCCCTTCTCCCTTACTCCAAGGTACGTACCACTTCCTTTCTCTCATTGATGAATCAATGTTTTTTTATTTATTTAATTTTAATGTATATTGTCTCTATAGATTGAGCAACAAGATGGGCTTAGAAGCTGCGGTTGAAGCGACGTTGGAGTTTCTCAACAAGGCTGTGAAGCCGGTCATGGTTGGTGGTGTCAAGTTACGTGTAGCCAAAGCCAGCGATGCTTTTGTCGAACTCGCGGACGCTTCTGGCTATGCTATGGCGGTGATGCCATCTGCGAAGGGCCTTGTACCAGAGCACCATCCTCACTTCATTGGAACTTACTGGGGAGCAGTGAGCACTCCTTTCTGCTCTGAGATTGTGGAATCTGCAGATGCCTACATCTTCGCAGGCCCAATCTTCAACGACTACAGCTCTGTGGGTTACTCTCTTCTCCTCAAGAAAGAGAAAGCCATCGTTGTGCATCCTGACCGTGTCACTATCGCCAACGGTCAGACGTTCGGGTGCGTTCTCATGAGCGATTTCTTCACTGAATTGGCTAAGAGGGTGAAGCGTAACGAGACGGCTTATGAGAACTACCACAGGATCTTTGTCCCTGAAGGTAAGCCGTTGAAATGCAAACTAAAAGAGCCTTTGAGAGTCAACGCGATGTTCCAGCATATTCAGAGGATGCTCTCTAGTGAAACAGCTGTCATTGCTGAAACCGGTGATTCTTGGTTTAACTGCCAGAAACTGAAGCTGCCTAAAGGATGTGGGTACGTATTTTACACAAACCCTCTGATAATCTTCTGCATTATAGTATATATTTTTTTTTTGGAATTAATGTGAAAATATATCAGTTTTGATTTTTTTTTTGAAACTCAATATCAGTTTTGATTATAATATTTTTTTTTTTTACATAATTGAATATCAGTTTTGTGTTCAATGCTAGGTACGAGTTTCAGATGCAGTATGGATCCATCGGGTGGTCCGTTGGTGCGACTCTGGGATACGCACAAGCTGTACCGGAGAAGCGAGTGTTGGCTTTCATCGGAGATGGAAGTTTCCAAGTGACGGCTCAGGACGTATCCACCATGCTGCGTAACGGTCAGAAAACAATCATCTTCCTGATTAACAACGGTGGCTACACCATTGAAGTGGAGATTCATGACGGTCCATACAACGTGATCAAGAACTGGAACTACACTGGTCTCGTCGATGCCATTCATAACGGGGAAGGCAAATGCTGGACCACAAAGGTGAGATTCGAGGAAGAGCTGGTGGAGGCGATTAAGACAGCTACAACGGAGAAGAAGGATTCTCTTTGTTTCATCGAAGTGATAGTTCACAAAGATGATACGAGCAAAGAGTTGCTCGAGTGGGGCTCACGCGTCGCTGCTGCTAATGGTCGTCCCCCAAATCCTCAGTAGTAACAGAGAGAGTGAGGGAGAATCTAAAGAAACAGATCTTGGGTGGGCCTCACGCATCTTTAAATCACTTTGTTTTCTTGTTTAGTTACTACTATTACTATTTATTTTTCTACTGGTTTTACTTTTCAACCGTTGGTTTTAATTGCTTTTGTAGTTTCATCCAATTATTACGGTTATCGTGGAATAAAAGTTGTTTTTTTTCGTTCTAATTTCAATAATTGTGTTCTCTACTATAAAGTCCGAATAATCCATATATAGTCTCAGTTATTATTATTGTCTTTCACCATTTTCTGTTTCAGTCCTTCAAACTTGCTTTCTTTTAAAAAATATAGAGCAGAAACTTTATATCTTCCAAGCAAAGTATAAATTTTATACAAACTGAATCGTAACCAAAATTTGCAACCCATTAAAACTTGACTTGTTCTTACAGTCTATATATATAAAATAGATTTTTCTATCTTATTTGGACATGTGGAAGAAGGTTTTGTTGACATGTGTCTAGGCCTGAAATTATTATCCGGGATTCGGATTCGATCCGAGATTCGATCCGGATCCGCTCCGAAAATCCGGATATCCGGAGGGGCCGGATCCGAATCCGGATAGTAAAATGTTGGATCCGTGCAAATCAAATCTGGATCCGGATATCTTAATTTTTAACTCCGGATATCCGGATCCGTAATTTTTATTGATAATTATTTTAAAAATAGAAATATATATGTATATAAACAAAATTTATTTACTATATTTTTATTTCTATACTAATATATATACAAATTTATACTAACTTTGTTATAGTATACATAGATATAATTAAAAATACTGTACATATTTTTATTTTTTTCAATTATTGTTGATATTTTCTATGTTCTAATGTTATTTTTATTTATTTTAAGGATCCAAATCCGGATCCGGATATCCGCCGGATATTACAATTTTTAGAAGGATATCCGAAGCCCGGATATCCGAGAACCCCGGATCCGGATAAGGATAGCAAAAACATGGATCCGCCGGATACAAATCCGGATCCGGATACCTTAAAATACCCCGGATACCCGATCCGTTCCAGCCCTACATGTGTCCACTTCTTATATTTTTTTTTTTACATTTTAGATCTTTTTTCTTTTAGATTATTATAATTTGGTTCACCACTTTTTAATTGTGCAATATCTAATAATTTTCACAATAATCATCATCTTTTTAAGTTTGTTAATCCATTTTATTAATTGCAAAATACAAAATGAATAAAATAATAAATAAAATAATATAAACAAATTTTTAATGTTTAATTTATTCACAACTAAAAATAACATAAACTTCACAATTTCATTAGTTATTACTATTTTCTATTATTTCATTTACAAATTATATATTTATTTTAATATTGACCAAGTTAAGAAAAATAAACTAGAAACACAACTCATGATCGAAACATAAAATTTTTATAATCATAGAGAAAAACAAAATGTCAAAGATACACTAATTAAGTAAATGTTTGAAACTGAAACGATATCAAAAACAAAAATTAACTTAGCTCACTTTATCATAGAATGTTTTGGTTATAACAAGGAGATGTCATAAAAGAGTAGAAAGATAAACTCCGAGACAAAGCATCTTTGAATACAAATAAACACGATCAAAAACCAATACAAAGAACCAAGAAAGTGTGTTAGAGCAAGAATATTCAACATAAAGCAAAAATTGCCATGAAACAAGAAAACAAATATTTAACACACCATAAGTGCATCCACCAACTAAGATATACGAAACACATCACAAACTAAACAAGCACAAAAAACGTTTATACTAGAGGAGAACCACAAAACTCTAGATAAAATAGACCAAAATTATGAGAATCTAACTTCGCACACTTATACTAAGAAAAACATGGGAAGTAAACATACAACCTTAAGGAGGAAGGATGAAAGTTAACCACTAAGAAACCAATGCCCAAACTTGAGACCAAACACAATATTATAAATCTCCAGAGCATACACAGAAAAAAATAATATTTAAACATGAAGTCGCAAATTTGGCAAAATAGAGAGCCACTAGAGACGCGAGCAGTGATGAAATCAGCAAATCGTGGAACCTCAAACTATGAAATAGAGCATAGAAGTCTGATGATCAAAAACCAGATCTTGAAAACCAACCGAACAAGAATCATCAACAGTAAGCTAACAAAGAAGAAATCAACATCAAAGACGACTAGACTCTGATCCAACCTAAAGAGATGCACTTTCCAACATCAACAAAAATCTAAGTAAGAAAAGGAACAGCCAATATTGACCGAAACAACCTATAACAGTGTGAGTAAGAACCACACAACATGAAACTTATAAACCCAATCTATAACAAATACCAAATAATATGAGGAAGAATAAACACACAAAGGTGAGTATTTTTTGGTGAGGGTGAGAAGCAAAGCACACGAAAAAGGTAAACGAAATACATAGATAGTGACAGCTAAATGTCAAAATATGGAGAGAGAACACAAAACATCTCAAAGAATAATGTTCAAATAATTCAAATAAAAAATAAAATACAATTTATAGCGTTAAACTGTTAATCTTAAAATAACAAATGCAAAGTTATTGAAATTTAATATGCTTTACATCGGAGGCTTTACTATTATATACAAAACATATTATTGAAAAATACAAACACAAAATATATAAATCTATCACCTGTTACGATATAACACAATAAAACATTAAATAATATTCTTAACAAATAGAGATGGTCACATAATTCAATCATCTAAAAAAAATTATTCAACAACAATAAATATCAAAATTTTCAAATTCTTAATACTAAGATTTAGGATTAAAAATACACCGTACCAACTTCCAATGTATCTTTACGATCAATATATATCTGATTGGTTAAATTGATATAATCACAACTTATTAATTTTGACAAATCCAGAATGAGAAGAAACTAGCGGTTAATATAACACCTATGATTATTTGAAATTATCATCATAAGCACCGCTCACAAAATATAATTCATTGAAATCAACCTAGAAAAATCCAAAGCATCAAACTATTATAACACCTCCCCCATCACCCCAATATACAAAACAAGGTCTGGGTATAAATCTCAAACCCGAACCCGATACAAAGTAAGAATATCAGTTCAGTTACGGATCTAGCCAAAAACAAGATCGATTTCATTTACTTTGGATTTTCGTTTCCATTTTAACCGATAACTGAAGAGTAACCCGAGCTGAACCGAACAAATACAAAGCTGATAGTATAAAACATGACAAAAAGTTCATATTATTCTAACTGAGATGACGCAAAATAAAAGATAAATAAAAAATACAGTTAATATAACTAGCATGTATTTATCAATTTAAGTTTTTAGACATCTTTACTATCATATCTAATGATTGATATATATATATATATATCTATATATATATATATAATGTGAAAAGTAATATTTCACAACATAATATATATATATATATGTATAAACTCTAATTTAATATAATCATTGTAAGATGAAGTCCACATTTATAAATTATTTAAATTATAATTTAAATTAATAAGTTTCAATCAAATAATAAACAGTTCAGCTATTACACTTTCAAATTGTCATGCATATATTTAAATTTAAATTTCTTTCATAGTAACTTTGCAAAAACTACAATCAAATTAATAAATTTCATAAAATCATATAAATATTTTGTTTGCTAAACTACTGTTGAGAAATGTTTTAGATTATAAAACAATAGTCAAATCATAACAATATTGGCAAAACCGGCGCTACGCGCCGGCAAACCCCTAGTTCTTAAATAAAATTCATTTGATTGCTTGCGGTTTTAATTATAGCAGTTTTTGTTTTTTTTTGTGTTTCTAAAAACAGTGTTTTTACCAATCAAGTTCTTTTAAAAATAGATTCCCTATATTTTAGGAAAATCATATTTTGAAATAACCACCTAATTCTTAAAAAAAAACAAAATATATGTTTTTTTTCTTCAATGTACGTCAATTTTATTTTTGTTAAAATATTTTTATATTAATGCACTAATATAGCAAAAAATCTCTAAATAAATTAAATTGATAAAATAGTAATTATTATAAATTAACACAAATAATATTTTATCTGACTTCAAATACTTAATAGGAAAAATATATTTATTTATATTATATTTTGGAGCTTTGTTTAGATAAACTATTTTATAATATTTTAACTAATATATTAACTAATATTTTATCATATTTTTAAATTTTATATTAATTAATCTTTTCATTAAGTTATAAGAAACATACATTTATTGTACTATATATTATTATTTTTTAAATTAGCAATTAATAAATTACATAAGTTTAAACACTTATCATAGGGTTAATATATATATAGAGCTTTTTCAAATTTGACCTACAATTTCAAGGTAAACAAAAAAATGAACCATATTGTTTTGAAATTTTATTTATTCCTTTGGAGTTTGAATTATTCACAAGAATATCATTTTTTTTCTTTTTTTTAAATGAACATTTTACCTTATCATCTTCACCAGCAAGTAGTTACAATACTGTCATTGACATCAACGCATCAACCATAATGAATGACCAATTTGAAGTTCCTAATACACTAAAATTTTGATTTTTTTACTCTTTGTATTTCATTACTTATGCACACAAATCACATATCTTTCATGTTCTCTTTAAATATAACCAAGACCGATAGCTACGTAGCATGGAATCGTTGGTGATCAAGCGTTTCGTGCTTCCGAAGTGGAACAGAAATGGAATCGCTCGGAACCGCTCGAAATCGACATGGAATCACTATTCTGATTTTGAGACATTTGGAACCGCGATGGAAGCATGCGATTCAGAATTGAAAGCATGGTGTGGTTGGAAGCGTAGAAGATTGAACAAGTTGTTGCTTAGAAAACTGAAAAACTATTTTGGGCTTTTTAATTTTGATTTTTTTTTGTGAATATGTAACCCAATTAGCCCATTACAATAATAAAACCTTAGTTAACAAATAATTGAATAGAAGTTTTTAGAATTCACTACCGTAAGAAGTGTAAGAACTACGAAGCAGTTTCTGATACTTCAGTTTTCAAGTTCAACTTTTATCCAGAGAAGAGAAGACAAGGTACGTAACTTGATAAATAATCAATTATCATACTTTGTATGATGTGTTGTCACTTGTTTGTCCTTTATGCATGTTGTTTGTAATTAGTTGAACTTTAGAGCATATCCAACCCCACAACAAATTTTACTGCAAAATAGAGTGGATTATGCAGTTGTGAATAAACAAAAAAGATATTACTGCATATATGGAGTAATGTCTTTTTTATTTGTTCACAACTGCATAATCTACTCTATTTTGCAGTAGGGTTGGAGATGCTCTTAGTATTTAAGTTATGTGTTGGACTTTTATTATTAAAATTTTTATTTTATTTAGTGTTTCAATATATATATATATATATATTGGCTTATAACACGTACCCGCTTTCTAAATATTTTAAAATTTCCGCTTCCACGCTTCCTTACGCTTCCGCTTCCACGTCTCTGCTTCCGTCCAAGCGTTGTGATGCAAATAAATATTTGGAATATTTAAAAATATTATCATATTTTTTTTATTAATTATTTATAGCTTTCTTACATATAATCGTCTAGGCTTAATTTTACATTCAATTTTAGGATGATTTAATAAGAAATAGATTTTATACGAGCTTTATAGCATATGAATTAGTATTTTCAAACCCTACATAGCTTTTGATTAAACACTGGGAAGAGTATTCTTAAGATCTAGAAGCTTCGGCGACATCACTTTATAAGATTCATAGAGACATAGTGAAGCTTATGATTCTTGGTCATTTACGACTTGGTAGCTTTTATAGCGAAGTTATTGGTGTTTAGAGAAGCTAAATAAGTCAGCTCACAGATCCAAGATATGAAATCTTTTTTTTTCAGATCTGTTCGAGAAGACTTGCAGAAGACTTCAGAAAGACTTTCATCAGAAGAATTCTCTAGAAGTGTTCTCCGCCGAGAAGTCTTCTACTTTCCTTCATTAAGGAAAAAGAATCAAAAATCCAGATAAAACTTCTCGAGAAATCTTCTCAGATAAACATGTTAGTTTTGCAGTTGACCGAAATTTGTGAAAAAAATAACTTTTTGTACCAGACTTCTCAGAAAATCTTATCGGAAAGAGTTCTATAGAAGTCTTCTCGAGGGAAGAGTTCTATAGAAGTCTTCTCGAGGGAAGAGTTCTATAGAAGTCTTCTCGAGGGAAGAGTTCTATAGAAGTCTTCTCGAGGGAAGAGTTCTATAGAAGTCTTCTCGAGGGAAGAGTTCTATAGAAGTCTTCTCGAGGGAAGAGTTCTATAGAAGTCTTCTCGAGGGAAGAGTTCTATAGAAGTCTTCTCGAGGGAAGAGTTCTATAGAAGTCTTCTCGAGGGAAGAGTTCTATAGAAGTCTTCTCGAGGGAAGAGTTCTATAGAAGTCTTCTCGAGGGAAGAGTTCTATAGAAGTCTTCTCGAGGGAAGAGTTCTATAGAAGTCTTCTCGAGGGAAGAGTTCTATAGAAGTCTTCTCGAGAGAAGAGTTCTATAGAAGTTTTCTCACTGCGCAAGAAGTCTGCGTAGGTTACTTTTACAATTGAAGTAAAGCATTTAATATTAATGAGAAGACTTCTTAATAAGTATCATAGAAGAAGTTTTCTCAAATATTATCCCGAATTTTTGGTCAAACCTTTAGTTCCGAGAGAAAGAAGTCTTCCGACAGCTCTGGAAAATTCAAATATAGTCTATCACAAAAGTATCCTAGGTAGACTGATATTGGGAAGAATTTGGGAAGATCTTTGGAAGACTTCTTCCCCGAGAAGTTTTCTATAAAAAAATTAAATTACTGACAAAGTTCGGTCAATTGCAAAACTAACATGTTTATCTGAGAAGACTTCTGAATTTTTTTTTTTTTGGTATTTTCGAGAATTTTTAAAATTCAAAAGTAAGCTAGTGTTTACAAAAGAAGACTTTTCAATATGTCTTCCGCCAAATAGATTTCTTAAGAAATCTTCTTTGGTAAATTTGCAATTGTAAAAATGACTTAAATAGAAGACTTCTTAAGAAGTATTTGGTGTCAATCTTTATTAAACTTCAATTTTCTCCAAACTTAAAATGATTTTTTAACATTTTTTTATTAATTCATGTTTACAAACATTCATGTTTATCAATGTTATTAGCTAATCCGAGAAGACTTCTGGAAAGTTTTCTACACTTTTTTTGTAAAATTTGTATTTTCAGGGCTTTTAAGAAATTTCAAGATATGTTTTTTAATTTTCAAAAGTGTTAAGTAACTTAAAGAATATAAGTCATATGGTTTAATGTGTTTTCTTAGATCATAAGAAATATTTTTTTAACTTTCATAAAATTTAAAACTTTCGCTTAAAATTTAAGTTTTCAGCTTAATTTTTAGTTTTCCGCTTAATTCGCGCTAAGTGTACGGAGAAAACTTTTTGAAGAAGACTTTTGAGAGAAGACTTAACTTGTTCTCTAATTATTTTTTAAAGAATTTTTTTAAGATGTCTTCTATCTTATTATATAAACCTTAGTTTTCAAAGTTATTAATTAACATGATTGAGACACATGGCAATTATATATGTAGGATTGTGACATGTGTTAAATAATAATATTTACATAAATAGTTAATTAATAGTATTTTTCCTTTTTATTTAAAAAAATATTGTAAACAAAAAAAATTACATACAAATAATTTTTTTTATTATTTTCCTTTTTATATCCAAAATATTAAATTGTAAAAGCTATACGAAAATAATTTTTCTTTTTTAAAAACTTATGAATAAATAGAATTATAATATTTATTTAATAGTATTTTTCTTTTTTAAGTTGTAAAAAAAATTTTAACGAAAAAGTATATACTAATAATTATTTAATAGTGATTTTTCTTTTTAAATAATAATTTTTTGAATAAGCTGTATGAAAAAATATTTTATTTAGAAATTATAATATTTTAAATCATAAAAAAATAATTATGAAACAATAGTAGTTTACTTTTACAAATTATTAAGCTTTATATAATAAGATGTTTACCATTATGTAAAATCATGAAAAATAGAATGATTATAGTTATTTAATAGGTTTTTTCCTTTTTAAGTTTTAAACACAATATTGTAAACGAAAAAGAATTTGATACTATAATTATTTATAGTAAGTTTCCTTTTAAAATAATAAACAAATAAAATTGTATAAGCTATATGAATATAATTTCCGTTTAATAAATCTAATTTTCCTTTTATAAATCATAAAAATATTATTATGAAAGAAAATATTAGTTTTTTTTAAATGAATTATAAAAACCTGAGAATATAACATATCATTTTATAATAAATCTAAATATTTTTCCTTATTAAAATTCTAAGAAAGAGAGTTGTAAAAATAATCTAATTATTTTCTATAGTTAGATATTTTTCTACGGAATCCCAATTATTAAGCTTTATATAATAAGATGTTTATCATTATGTAAAATCATGAAAAAACCATTATAGTTATTTAATAGTATTTTTTCCTTTTTAAGTTTTAAACAAAATATTGTAAACGAAAAAGAATTTGATACTAATAATTATTTAATAGTAAGTTTATTTTTAAAATAATAAACAAATAATATTGTATAAGCTATATGAATATAATTTCTTTTTAATAAATCAAATATTCCTTTTTTAAATCATAAAAACATTATTATGATAGAAAAGATTAGTTTTATTATTTTTAAATGAGTTATAAAAACCTGAGAATATAACAGATTATTTTATAATAAATCTAAATATTTTTCCTTATTAAAATTCTAAGCAAAAGAGAGTTGACATTTTTGATATCATGCCTAAAATGAAATTACAAAACTTCTTAATGGTTGTATCTTTTTCATGTCTATTAAAATATGTATTACACATTATTTTCATATTTAATTATTCGCTCAATTGCGATTCAGAAACACAGTCTTTAGCATACACATATCACAAGAATCAAAGTAGTATCAAACTGCATAAATTATTTATAGTTTCATTATCACCATTGCATGATAAAAATGTTGATCCATAATTTTCTCTATTAATTAAACAACTAAGATGATTTCCAGTTCACATATATATATTAATATCTATATTCTCTTCTAAAATAGATAAATTACATTATAGAGATGGATTTGCTCCAATGTGTGATTATGCAATAGAATTTCTTTATTTTTAGAGAAAAACATAGAGATATGACATTTTTGTTTATAGATAAAGAGATGAAAATATCATTACATTGCATTTTTTCCTTAAAATAGAGAAAATCTATGGCAGAATCATACAATGGAGAAATTCACATTTATAATAGAATTCTATTTTATGAGAAAAGATGAAAAAAAATAAATATAGAGCTTGGAACCAGAGATATTTTGAAGATGAATAACCATACAAACTAAAATAGATAAATGCTAACGAATGCACACACAAAAATTCGAGATCTTACAATAACAACACAAAACATTACTAAATTGTCATGAAAATATTATGATATGTTTGACCAAGAAGAATAACATAGAAAATTAATACAAACATGCAATAAATTAAGAGCTTAAGAAAGTTAATGACATTGTCATTATATTAACTCAATCATATTGATTCAACTTTTAAATTCTTTCTATTTTTCTTTATTTCGCATTCTTTACGTTGAACTCGATTTGAATTTTCGAGAATAGTTTTTTCCCTCTAACCTTATGTATAAAGTTGCTAATAACTCATTTCACTTATGTGCATGATTGTTAAAATAGGAGTAATAACCAAAACTTATATGATAAAAATAATTCTTAAACCTAGAATAATTTTAATAAAATATATACAAAATCATACAATGAAATTAAAACATTAATCAAAATCTGTGCAACGCACGGGTCCATATCTAGAGTTTATTTTGATGTCTTCTATCTTATTATATAAAGCGTAGTTTTCAAAGTTACTAATTAACATGATTGCGACATGTGTCATTAGATTTATTAAGATAGTGACATGTGTCAAAAATATGATATATTTTTTTTGTTTATGATTTAAAAGATATTTAAAAAAGGAAAATTCTCATTACAAAATATTACTTTAAATTCTTTTTTTTTTAGGATTTTAGAAAAGGAAACTACTATTACATAGTCTTTTACATTTCTTTTATAGAAATTTAGAAAAGGAAAACTGTAAGATTTTTAAAATATTTCATAGTAATTTTCAATTTTAATAAACAATCTACACAAAAATATTTTTTAAAGAGTAAATTTTAATTTGTTACTATTTTAAAACATATTGTGACATATTTTATCTTTCTTTTTATCTAAAGAGATTTAGAAAAGAAAAGTTTTCATTACAAAATAGCCTTTTATATCTTTTAAAAAAATTCAAAAATATTACTCTTGCATAATCTTTTACAATTATATATTGTTAAATATTTGATAGTAATGTTTTTAAAACTCGAAACAAAAATAATTGTAAGAAGCTACAAGCAAATAATTAGTTTTTGTTTTTAGAAAAAAAAATATAATGTTTGTTTCTTAAAATACCAAAGAAATGGATTGTAAAAAAAATACTAAACAAAAACGAATTGTAAAATTTTACAAGTATAATAAAT
>OVBX01006080.1:0-12243 GCA_900406325.1 Erucastrum elatum
ATGACGGAGGAGTCGTCACGGAGGAGGAGTGGCGGAGATGGGGAGCGGTTTCTCCGTTACCGGCGGCGGTTAAACAGATTGTGGAAGATCTGAAGGTTCTTGAGCTTAAGGTGGATGCGCAGATTGAGTTTGGTGGGAATGGTGGCAAGTTACAGGTAGTAATAGTAATACATTTTAACCACGTCTCTGTGGTCCGGTGGTAGCATCATGAATCCTAGGGGACCTGAATACGAATCCGTCTAGACTCAGATTATCACAGCGCGTGGCCACCTAGACTTTCACATTTTCTCTCCCGGAATGGTTTACCATTTTCTTGGATAGGTTATAATATTCCACTTGTGTGAAACCATTCTCAGGGAGCGTTTGGTGCATATGAAGATAAGAAGCATAGGGCTACTTATGAAGCGTTGGATGACCCTGAGAAGAAGTTCCGTTTTTTCGCTGCTAGACAAGTTGCTTGTCGCCTGCTTGGGAGCAGAGGTTATTTATGCCAGAAGGTTGTTCTCTACTTCATTTTATTTTACTCTTTATTCAGATGATTAGTGATTCTAATGTCCATGTCCTCTGTGTGTTTTGCAGTGCTGGCTTGCTATGGAGGATTGCATGTGTTCGAATGTTAAGCCCTGTGGTTTATGGAAAAGGATACGTTTTTGGCTCTATATGCATCCTAGGGTTAGTGTATTGGTCTCCTCTTTTCGGTTTGAGGTGGTTCTGTCCGATGTATTGACTAACTGGCTGTGTTGCTCTTGACAGGATTTTCTGCGCCAGAACAACACAGGGAAGTTGTTGTGGCAAGTATTTGGTGTACACTCTGCTTCGCTCTGCATCTTTGGAATAGCTGAAGACGAAGAGATCATGTGGAATGAGTTTAAGCGTGCAGGTAGGTGTTTCATTCTACTAGCCTTTTTACATCCCAGCTAGTTCAGTTGCATTTGTTTTTTTTTTTATTTTTAAATGGTTTTGCTTAAAGCCTTGTCTTTTTCTTGTGATGGATGCTTCAGGAAAAAGCCATGTCTGTTGCCTCTATCCCAACCAGAACTCGGAACTCACGTTGACGGTTGAAAACGCTTTTCGTAATTCAACTTCAGAGAATCCTGGATCATCCATGGTAATGAATGCAACATCATTGCTTGTAGATATATTATCCGTTCCTCAGTCTTTTACTCTTATGCTTGTGTTAAAAAATTAAAGTTCTTAGGTTAGAGGGTAGACAATTGATCGCTACACTTTCTATTTCCCAGGCAGGCGAGGATAAAACTTTGCATTTCATTTTGCTTGATGGCACCTGGAACAATTCAGCTGCAATGCTCAAGCGTCTTAAGGTATAATAACCTTTGCAATTTAACTATATCTCCCATGGAGTTCGCCTTTGTCTTTTTTATAACACACTAAGACTCATCATATGTGTAGGATCATGCAAAGACAGTATGGGGAGATGAAGATCTTCCTTGCATATCTCTTGCAACAGGTGCTTCAGCAATGCACAAACTCAGGTAACAACATTCTCAAATCTCTATATTATTCATGCTCCAAAACTCCTCTGTTCCACAAAAGTGATTATCTTTCTACATTTGATCTTTTACCACTCTACAGACCACAACCATCATGGGACCGGACATGTACAGCAGCAGCAGCAATTGGACTCCTATCCGAGCTGAGCCTTCTCTCACAGTTAAGCAGCTATGGTTTAGACAAACAAGCAGATGCAGTAGAGGAAGCCTTGGTCGTATTACTGGACTCACTAACAGGACGACGCTTAAGAATGGGCAGATCCATAACTCGCAAGGTGAGAAACACCATCAACATTAGCTAATCCTTATTACAAAAATGGAATTTCGTTTCTAAATGTTAAATTATAAGCACATTACAAATAGACAATCAAATTAATTTATTTTTCTGTCTCGGTTCGATTTGGTTTGTTGGTGGAACAAGGAACCTTACCCAACAATGCAAAGCAAACATGTTGCTTAACAATTACTTCAAAATTTTAACAACTTCAGATGATTTCAATAAATTAAGCTCATGAAAATCTCGGTTATGTGATCATTAAAAAAAATGTACATATACATTGCTAATTGGTACATTAACAAAACGTTAAAACAAGAAACAAAAAAAAAGACCAAAGTTTCTTCATAAAAACCGTCAGATTCCAAGATCAAAACCCTTAAACCGAATCAAAATCCTTTCTAATTAGTAGAAAGTAACCCAAAACAGCACAAACAGCAGCAACAGCATTGCCTTCTTTCAAAAGAACCTTAAACACAAACCCAAACACTTCTCTCGTAATCTTCCGAGCCTCAACGACCAAATCTCTCCTCGACTTCCCAAAGAAAGCGAGCAGTACAACCACCGATATCCATATCACCATAACCGCCGGAACAGCAACAGCCGCCGCCGCGACCATCGACATCGCTCCGAACACTGCTCCCAGCACCACAGAAGCGTAAACCGCCGGTATTCGTGACTGCGACGGCGACGACGTGTACTGGAGCTTGTACCAGGTAAGCACGGATCTCAAGAAGTTCCACGAGGAAGACAGGAGGATGGCGTAGACGGCGACGAAGAGACAGACCCATGTCCTTCTCTTGCTCATGATTCGCATAAAGATGAGGTACGATCTTGGAGGTGATGAACTCGATGCTCTTGGAGAATCCACCATCTGGAGATCTGAGTGTGTTTTTTTTTTCTTTTTTGAGGAGGGGGGACTTTGTACTATGGTCTGAAATTGAAATCTCCGTGATTTGGGATTTGTCCGAAGCTGAAGAGAGAAATAGAAGAAAGAAAGATTTTTGAGAAAAGTCTTCTGATTTGGAGGAAATAGATTAGTAGTCCTCGTGAGTCCCACTCTCACATCAAAGAGCGTGTTTTACACTCTCCGCTTTGGAGGTTTGTTGTGGAGAACACGCGCTTACAGTATTCCTTATTTATGTAAATTTTCCTGATTTCCCGTTAATCCAGATATGGAAACTGGGAACATATGCATATTGCATGAAAACTGCGTGAACTGATAGAGGTGTAGATGATATATGATTTTCATTAATATCACAAATTAAATTAAAGTATAAATAACTGTTGACAAATTAAAATAAAAGTGTAAATAACTTTTCTCTTCGTTTATTATTCCACTCCGATATTTATGACGAAAGACAATATACAAAATTTTCAATATGTTTAAGAAGACGTAAGCAGATTCTTTTGGTTTAGTCGTATAGGAAGTTACGAATAAACAAACAAATGCGTTTTGTCTTTCTTTTTTCTAAAAAAGTGGTTTGCCGTAGTTAATAATTCCCCTACTCTTATGGTAGCCGAGAAGAAGCAAAAAGAAATAAAGACAAATTTTTTTCTCTAATGTTTTGTCTAATTTTTATTGAAGTCTTGGAAAATGAGAAAGAACAGGCCGAAACTTCTTTACCGCTTAAACTTTTACATTTTATATTATTGTAACTAGCCATAGAATGAGAATATTTATCAGTACAGGATCAATTGATCAAACACTAGCTAGTCACACAAGTTGAGAATCTGCATTATCTGTTTCAAGATTGAAATCGTTAATGTGTTTGTGATTTAGTATTCCACGCACCATTTGACAAAAAGAGGGGAAGAACACAACATGGTGTCATCACTTTTGTGATTAGTCCCTCATATATAACTTCATAAGGTGAGTATATATCTTTAATCTACTTCGTGCATTATTATATCTAAACAATATACATTAGCTAAGTTTAATTGGGTTTCAAATGATTTATCAGAATATTAGCCAAGAGAGGAATCTACTCAATGGTGATGCATTCCCTTGTCGTCACTAGAACTGCCATGCTGTTTCTTAAGAGTTTATTATAGAGACGGCTTCAGCTTCTCTTGCTCAAAATATCAAATTTGTCTTTCGACCGAGCCATATAGACTCGGATATATAGACTCCAGTGGGGCAACCTATAACAATACTCCAACTAGACAAATTAATATAATGTGATCATAGCTGAGCAAGTGTAACATATAGATTAGAATTCTCTCAAGCAAGTATTTGTTGTCAATAGAAAGTAATTGAGTTGGTCATTCTCTAAAGATCGTGCTCTCGTGTGAGCCAAGTAGAATTAAAAGTATATTTCCTAGGTATTGTAAGAGTATATGTATATACACAAACAAGTGTGTACATACATATATCTGTATCTGGCAACTTGATATTTTTATATGTCTCGGTCAAATTATAATATCTTCCAAATCACAATTCTGACTTCTTTATATATTCGTATTTAGTTTCTTATTAGTCATCCTTCTGGTACTTTTTTTTGTTATGATATCCTTCTGGTTCTTGATATTTATTGGTTTCGTTATTTTTCAATGTTTATGTATAATTCCCAGAACTTCATTAAAAATTAGAGCGGACTATTTAGATAACTTGTGGATTTTTATATGGTCAAACAAACGATTTAGTTGAAGTAAAATAAACAAAAGAACTTGGTCAATACAAGTAGCTTTGCAAGCGGGGACACCAAGACTTAGCTTGAGAGGTAGTATTATTTTCTAAATCAAACTTATTGTTTTATCTATCATCTACGTTGACCAAAACAAGTTAACCATGCTAGCAAACCTTTCCAGAAAGCAATTGGAGTATTACTCAGTTTCCAACCATATAAAGCCAAATCGCTTTAAGAAAAAAGAGTTTAAGGAGTGAGGAGAGACGGATCATGTGGAGAAAAATATATCACGTTGACCAAAGGCGGCTGAGTTAGTTATTGACATTCATCTTATATTACATTTATTATATACCAATCGATGATGTGACTGACTGACTCTAGGTATGCGTTTAATCAGTCAAACATGTAACAACAACAATAAAGATCTCTCCTCATGCATAGATTTTTCTCTTTGTTCCATCTTTGAACGTTCAAGCTTCCAGGTAATGTCTCTGTTTCTGAATCTCTGTCTTGAATTTTTGGGTTTTGAATCACTCTGATCTCGGTTTATCTCTTCAGGGTATATTTACGATGGGTTGCGTAAGTTCTAAACATCTGCTTTTCAGAAGAAAATCGACACTGAAAGATTCATCAGATAAACGTTCCTCTGGTATTGATTCGTCGAGGGTAGATGACTGGATGCAACCGGAAGGTGGGCTTGATAGATCAAGTAGCAGAGGAGAGGCCAAAGATAAGTCGGTTGACTCCGAAACGTTAAGTTCCACTGGGTTTAATGATCATCCTGAAATAGTTGATCATATGGTTCAAGCTGATCATGATCAGGAGTTGGCGAGGGCCTCGAGTTCTGTTGTAGAACCTGACTTGGAGTTTGGTCCAAATGATACAAAACCGAAACTAGATCGATGGAATAGCAGAGATTCCAAAGTTCATATGGATCATGATCAGGAGTTGACAAGGGGCTCGAGTGCTGTTTTAAATCATGATTTGGAGATTGGTCCGAGTGTTTTAAAACAGAAGCTAGACCAATGGTCTAGCAGGGGTTCCAAAGTTCGGTTGGTTGAGAAGGAACCAGAGAATCTTGGGGTTCAAGCTATTCCTTGGGAAGTGAGCAAGAACCAGAGTGTACTTGTTCCAAAGGACACAGAGTTGAAGCAAGTGTCATCAGTATGGCCTACATGGCTAGTCTCTGTTGCTGGTGAAGCATTAGTAGACTGGGCTCCACGACGAGCAAGCACCTTTGAGAAACTTGAGAAAGTAAGTTTCTTTTATTACAAAACTCTTTTTAATCCAGACCCATGTTTAGTTAAACAGAACCTGTCTTTTCTTGTGAATACAGATTGGTCAAGGAACATATAGCAGCGTCTACAGGGCACGTGATCTCATCCATGACAAGATCGTTGCGCTTAAAAAAGTCAGGTTTGATCTCAACAATATAGAAAGTGTCAAGTTTATGGCGAGAGAGATCATAGTAATGAGACGGCTTGATCATCCTAACGTCCTGAAGTTAGAAGCATTGATCACTGCCCATGTTTCATCATCACTCTACTTAGTTTTCGAATACATGGATCATGATCTCTTAGGACTTTCTTCATTACCCGGTGTTAAATTCTCAGAGCCTCAGGTACTACTACTGCACGTAACTGACATGTAGATTTCTTTCCATGTCTTGAATAACACATTTTAAAAGTTTTTAAAGTAACATCAAATAATCAAATTCTCAAAATAGCTTTGTTTAACATGAAAAATATTAAATTATTCTAATCTCTAGATCATAATCCCACCTCTACTCCTACTCCTATATACTATCCATGAATTTTTAATCACTAAATTCAAATCCAAATTTTAAATAAAATATATTTTACTTTAATTAATGCTGCTATTTTTTGAATCTTTTTTTCTTTATAAAAAAATCTTTTCATGCTAATCTTACCATAACAACATAATTTGGTGCTATTTAAAGGTATTACTGTTATGTTTTTTTTATTATTGCTGTGAAAAGTATACTCTTATGTTTCTAGGTTAAATGTTACATGCAACAACTTCTAAGTGGGCTTGAACATTGTCACAGCCGTGGTGTTCTTCATCGCGATATCAAATGCTCAAATCTTTTGATTGATAGTAATGGAGTCTTGAAGATAGCAGACTTCGGGTTAGCAACTTTCTTCGACCCTGCCAAAACTATACCATTGACTAGCCATGTTGTCACACTTTGGTACCGACCACCGGAACTTTTGCTTGGAGCTTCTCATTACGGTGTTGGGGTTGATCTTTGGAGCACAGGTTGCATCTTAGGTGAATTATACGCTGGTAAACCTATCCTACCAGGAAAAACCGAGGTAAATGCACATTCATTTCCTACTACTCATTACGTGTTGCATGTTGTTTTGAAGTTAACTCTCTTCAATCTTTATAGGTAGAACAGTTGCATAAAATCTTCAAGCTATGTGGTTCACCTACTGAAAGTTACTGGAGAAAACATAACTTACCGTCTTCAGCTGGATTCAGAAGTAGAAGTCCTTATAGACGGAAAGTGGCAGAGATGTTTAAGGACTTTCCCACGAGTGTTCTTTTGCTATTGGAGACTTTACTCTCTATAGAGCCTGATCACCGGAACTCTGCACATAGTGCCCTTGAGAGTGAGGTAACTTGTGCCTGACGTTTTACTCTCTTCTTGGTATGCATCGTTAGTTACAGCCACTGCACAATTCGGTTTAAACGGCAAATCGATAAATGATTTTTTTTTAAGAAAAAAAATCCGATATAAATAGCTCAATCAGCTATTTCAAATTAGTTTAAACTGATCTAAACTAAATAACAAAGTTAAGAGCATTTCCAACGTAAAATTCTATTTTTTTCTCTAAAATAGAGTGAAAGTGGAAATAGAATAAAAATGTTCCAATTCTACTATATTCTTCACTCCATAATGGAGTCATGAACAAAAACAAAAAAATAGATTACTACATTTATAGAGTAAACTTCAAAATGGAGCAAAATATAGAGTTGAGTTGGAACATTTGTTACTCCATATTCAGTTTTTACTCCATTTTAAAAGAAAAAAAAATGGAGTTAGGTTGGAGATGTCCTAATAAAAGCTGCAAGTCATGTTTGATTTTTTTTTTAAAAATCTTAAAATATTTTTCTAGTAAAACTTTATAAAATAAAATGTCGGATATAAATAGAAAATATATAATAAGTAAACTAATAATTCTTTAAGGCCTAGTCGATAAATCTAGCTACGTGCCGTCGCTGCCGAGTGATTCTTTGAACATTGGTTACGATTGTTTTTTCTTTTCAGTACTTCAAAACCAAGCCGTTTGCCTGTGATCCATCTTGTCTTCCAAAATATCCTCCGAGCAAAGAGATTGATGCTAATGAGCGCGATGAAGCGAAAAGGCAACAACACATGGTGGAGAAACAAGAACGGCAAGAGTCTCAGGCGCGATCACACAAGAGAAAATATGTCCCACCTATCAAAGCTAATCATCTATCAGTGACCATAGAGGTAAGTGACTGTGAAATGGTTCTAACTAACTTTCAAGGCCACAGTGACTAATAATTCACTCTTTGTGGCAAAATGCAGAAACAATACTTGGATTTGAAGAGCAGAAACGATAGTTTCAAGTCTTTTAAGGAGAAGAGAACTTCTCAAGGCCAAGTTCCTGATTATCAAAAGATACATACCAGAAACAATCAAGGTGGTGAGAGAGGTTCACAGTCAGGTCCATTCATGAGCAAACGGAATATGGCTAAGTCAACAATGCATGTGAAAGAGAATGTACCTGCTCCTAGATACCCTCAATCTAGAGTAAACCCTAAGATATTATCAGTCTCTGTCTCCTCCAAAGCATTGTTAGACCAACCAGTCATGGATAAAAGAAGAAGAGATCGTCGAGTGTACGTTCGAGCTGACACTATGGATAGTAGCAATGTGATAACACCAGTTGACTTAGATTTGGTTAGTTAAATAGTTTCTGCTTTGATTTTCTGATTCGTGACTAGATGATGTAACATTGTTGTGTTTCTATGTGTACAGTGTAAGCCTAGTGATAGCAATATTTACATGCCAGGACCATTGTTGGAACAGCCAAGCAGAGTGGATCAGATGCTTGAAGAACATGACATACAGCTTCAGGAATTTAATAAACAACCACAGAAGTCACGAGAAGGTAAATGATGTGAGCTAGACATGAAACTAAACTTTGAGCTTTGTCTTTTTAACTTCGAAAACAGAGTGAAGTCACAGAGTTGCTCAAAGGGAGAAGCATTTGTCATAAGAGTTCGGTGGTTCATATAATTGTATTATACATTATGTTAATAGTCCTTACGGTTCAAACCGTGATTGTTTGATTAGAATACTGTACATATAAGGTGTCACATTAGAGTTTGATCTGCCGTGTACATAAATACATGTAAAGAATCTGTCATTTACATATAAATATACAGATTTGAATATTTGATTTTTACTGTGGTTATGGTATAGGTCAAACTGTAATGTTTAGTAATGGTATTATTGGTTATATTAATATGGCCTCTTTCAATTCGGATTTCAATCATCAAATCTCAATAACTAATACAAGAAGAATAAATATCAAATTATTTGTCAAAAATAATTGTTCAAGGATATACCAACAATAAAAAACTCAGGTGAAAACAAAAAGGAAAAAAGAAAATTAAAATGTACTGAGGATCAGAACTAGACGTCATTCTCATACACAATACTGTGTCAGAAGGTGTCCTAAGATTTTATCTGACTTATCATCACTTCTTCAGTATACAATGTTTCCAAAAATATCAAAATCCAATTGTACTGAGTCAAAATCGCCGGGTTTTTTTTTCATGAGAACAACAAAATTTCTACAAAAACGTTGGGCAGAAAAAAAAAACTTTAGGGGAAACAAATTAAGAAACAGACAAGAATCAGTAAGAACGTAGCGAGTTGAAATTTTTATCGATCATAGGATCATCACCTATCAACAACTTTCATCACATTCTACACAAAACGCTTGAAATAAAATAATAACTGACAAATAAGAAAGCAGAGTCAATCAAGAAAATTCAAAGGTGTGATTAGAAGAAGGTTGGCGTCTTATCTCAGAGATACGAATTAGAGCTTGATATATATACAGGAGAGGGACAGACAAGAGAAACCCTAAACCTAAAACCATGTTAGGACAAAAGTACAGTTTGGGCTTTGTTAGGACAAAACTCTAATTTGGGCTTCGGGTAGTCGGCCCATTTTCGCTCAGAGCATGTTAATTTCCCTTTAGGCCTCTTATTTTCTAATAACTCAAATAAAAGCAAAGCAAGTTTTAAATTTTCTAGAAAGTTGCAACTTTTCTTTCAACTTCTCGAAGAAAGCACACGACTTTCTCTTTCTCTCGCGCAACGCGAATCGATTAGCGATGTCGTCGTTGTTACACACTTTCAAACAGACTTTGAAGCCATGTAGTAGTAGTACCTTCCCGTCGTCGTCGTCGAGAATCTCATCGACCCAAGAGTTGGAACCGACGAGAAAACCTCCCAAATCGTCTCTCTCGCAGCAGCTTCTCCGTCTCGATGATTCATACTTCTTACCCTCCAAACACGAATCCAAAATCTCAAAACCCCAGGTCGAAGATTCCGAAGAAACCCACAAAAGAAGTATCAAATTTGATCAAGAGAAGAAGGAAGAAGAAGAAGAAGAGCAATCGATTGAATTCGGGAGACCCGGGTTAAACCGGGTCGAATTTGACTACTCCGGTCCTTACGAACCACTCGTTCTGTCATCAATTGGAGAAATTCCGATCATACAGGTTATTTTTCTATCTAAAGTCTTAGCCTTTGCTGAACCCAAGTTTCTTCTTGAAATTTATTTTTGATTTTGCCTTGAAGAATATGTGTGGGTTTGGTGTAGGTACCTGCTTCTATCAACTGTAGATTGCTTGAACACCAGCGAGAGGGAGTTAAGTTTCTGTATAATCTCTATAGAAACAACCATGGAGGTATTCTTGGCGATGACATGTGAGTTCTTTCTTCTTTGCTGTGTTTTGGAAAATGTCACAACTTTATGTACATTTATTTATACTTATAGATTCGGAGGAAAGTGATGACTATTCTCACCACCATTGTAAATGGCTCTTGTTTTAGTCCTCTTGAGAATGTTCTTATGTAGTTTAAAGCCATTATACTGATAGATTCAGAGGACAGGGATTATTTTTTGTGTGTCACTATATCAATGGCTCTGGTTTTAGTCATCCTGAGAATGCCTTTGTGTAGTTTAAAACCATTATACTGATAGATTCAGTGGAAAAAATGAGTTTTTTTGTGTGTCACCATTGTAAATTGTTATGGCTTTAGTCTTTCTTGAGAATGTTCTTGTGTAGTTTAAAACCATTATGCTTATAGATTCAATGGAAAAGTATGAGTTTTTGTGAGTCACCATTGTAAATGGCTCTTGTTTTAGCCTTCTTGAGAACGTTCTTCTGTAGTTTAAAACTATTGCTGTGATGCAGGGGATTGGGCAAGACCATTCAGACAATTGCATTTCTTGCTGGAGTTTACGGAAAAGACAGTGACGTTGTTGATACTTCTGGTTCAGACTCTCAAAAGGGTCCTGTGCTAATCATCTGTCCGTCTTCGGTGATCCACAACTGGGAGAGTGAGTTTTCACGATGGGCCAGCTTCTTCAAGGTCTCTGTGTACCACGGAGCAAACAGAGATATGATTCTCGAGAAACTCAACGCCCGTGGCGTCGAAGTACTTGTGACTAGCTTTGATACGTTTAGAATCCAAGGCCCTGTTTTGTCAGAGATTAACTGGGAGATAGTGATTGCTGACGAGGCACACCGTCTAAAGAACGAGAAGTCGAAGCTCTACGAGGCATGTCTTAAGATCAAGACCAAGAAAAGACTCGGTCTTACGGGTACAGTGATGCAGAACAAGATCACTGAGCTGTTCAACCTCTTTGAGTGGGTAGCGCCAGGATCTCTGGGAACTCGTGAGCATTTCCGAGAGTACTATGACGAACCGCTCAAGCAAGGGCAGAGAGCAACTGCTCCGGAGAGATTTGTACACATTGCAGATAAGAGGAAGCAGCATCTGGTCAGCGTTCTAAGTAAGTACATGTTGAGGAGGACGAAGGAGGAAACCATTGGGCATCTGATGATGGGGAAGGAAGACAACGTGGTCTTCTGTCAGATGAGCGAGTTGCAGAAACGTGTCTACCAAAGAATGTTGCAACTCCCAGAGATTCAATGCCTTGTGAATAAAGACAACCCTTGCGCCTGTGGAAGCCCACTTAAGCAATCAGAGTGCTGCAGAAGGATTGTTCCTGATGGACCTATCTGGAGTTACATCCACAGAGACAGTCCAGACGGTTGTGACTCATGCCCTTTCTGTTTGGTGCTTCCATGCCTTGTGAAGCTTCAGCAGGTGAGCAATCACCTGGAGCTTGTCAAACCGAACCCTAGAGATGAGGCGGAGAAGCAGAAGAAGGACGCAGACTTTGTGTCTGCTGTGTTTGGGACGGATGTTGATCTAGCGGGAGGTGTTTCCGCAAGCGAGAGCTTCATGGACCTTAGTGATGTGAAACACTGTGGGAAAATGAGAGCTTTGGAGAAGCTGATGGCTTCTTGGATCTCAAAGGGTGATAAAATACTTCTCTTCAGTTACTCTGTCAGGATGCTGGACATACTTGAGAAGTTTCTGATTAGAAAAGGTTATAGTTTTGCAAGGCTTGATGGTTCTACTCCGACTAATCTGAGACAGTCTCTTGTAGATGATTTCAATGCGAGTCCTAGCAAACAGGTGTTTCTGATATCAACAAGAGCTGGTGGGTTGGGACTGAACC
>OVBX01006081.1:0-12243 GCA_900406325.1 Erucastrum elatum
TAACTATGTAATTAATTTGTTATATACAGAAAATTATAATTTAGGTTTATTTGCATATTTACTTTCTAGAAAACTTTGTTACTATAACTGCAGATCCAAAGTAAAAAAAACTGAATAATCATTTTTTCTTAAATGAAATTACAAAAACTTCTTACTGATTGTATTTTCTTCATGTCAATTACAACACGTACTACCCATTATTTTCATAAACAGTTATTCACACAATTGAGATTCAGAAACACAGTCTTTAACATACACATATCACAAGAACTAAAGCAGTATCAAACTGCATAAATTATTAATAATTTCATTACCTCTGATTGCATGATAAAAATGTTGATCCGTAATGTTATCTATTCATTAAACAACTAAGATTATTGTGTTACAAAAAAACAACTAAGATTATTTTCAATTCACCTATATATTAATATTTATATTCTCTTCTAGAATAGAGAAATTATATTATAAAGATGGATTTGCTCCAATGTGTGATTATGCAATAGAATTCTTTTANGTCTTTAACATACACATATCACAAGAACTAAAGCAGTATCAAACTGCATAAATTATTAATAATTTCATTACCTCTGATTGCATGATAAAAATGTTGATCCGTAATGTTATCTATTCATTAAACAACTAAGATTATTGTGTTACAAAAAAACAACTAAGATTATTTTCAATTCACCTATATATTAATATTTATATTCTCTTCTAGAATAGAGAAATTATATTATAAAGATGGATTTGCTCCAATGTGTGATTATGCAATAGAATTCTTTTAGTTTTAGAGGAAAATATATGGATATGGTATTTTTGTTTATAGATAAAGAGATGAAAATATCATTCCATTACATTTTTTCCTTAAAGTATAGAAACTATATAGCAGAATCATACAATAGAGAAATTCATATTTATAATAGAATTATGTTTTATGGAAAAAATAAAGAAATATAAAGAGCTGGGAACTGGAGATATTTCAAAGATGAATAATCATTCAAACCAAAATAGATAAATGCAAACGAGTGTACACAAAAAAAAATTCAAGATCTTACAATGATAACACAAAACATTACTAAATTATCATGAAAGCATTATTATATGTTTGAACAAGAAGGATAACATAAAAAATTAATACAAACATGCATTAAATTAAAAGCTTAAGAAAGTGGATGAAGTTGTCATCAACTCAATCTGTTTGATTCAAATTTTAAATTCTTTGTATTTTACTTTATTTCGTATTTCTTTACGTTGAATTCGATTTGAATTTTTGATAATAGTTTTTCCTCTTACCTTATGTATAAAGTTGCTAATAACTCACCTCAGTTATGCTCCATGATTTTTGAAAAATGAGTACGAACCAAAACTTTTGTGAAAAAAAATAATTTTTATATCTAGAATAATTTTTACACAATATATACAAAATCATACAATAAAATTAAAACATTAAATAAAATCCGTGCAACGCACGAGTCCATATCTAGTATTATATAAATTGAAAAATAACTATTTAGACTTTAATGAGATTTGTATTATGTCATTTGAAGAAAATAAAACAATGTTAATAGGAAACATTATTATTGATATGAAAATATTTTTTTTTGGTTACTATGATAAGTTTGTATTTTTATTTATGTTTAGATCTAAAACTTAATTTTAAGATAAGTTTTAAAAAAATTGAACACTCAAAATTGGCACATCATTATTATGTAAAAAATGGAATAAGAATATTTTTTTAAAATTTGCATGTATATATTCATATCCGGTCTTTAAATAATATTATTGATGAAAAAATAATTTTCAAATTAAACGGAAATTATATACTGCATAAAATTAAAATTATTCATTCACAAAATATGGAAAGTAATAATTAATATAGTTATATAGAATATTTATTTTTAGTTTAAATTATATGTCAATGGAAAGACTTGTAAATATATTGAAATGTAGGGGCATAATCCTAAACTTTTAAAATAGGATCATGTTTTTATAGTATAGATGCTACTCTTCTATTCAACATTTTTGTAAATCTGTCAAAGTTCTTTATTGTGAGTTTTTGTTTATGTGGTGTCTCTCAGGCGTATGCTCGTATTGGAATGGCCAAGGAAGCGGCTCAAGCAAATGATGGAGGAGAGTTGGTGGAGAGATCCAGGAAGACTTTTTCACATAATGCTATTTTTGATAACCTCAAAATGCCTTTCCAAGGTGTCTTTAGAGTGCTCCTCAAGTTACAGCGATATATCATTTGCTCTTGGCTTTTGGAGATCTTTGCTGATTGTAACTAAACTCACGAGAGAGTGTAAAACAATTGAACGAGCGAGTGAATTCAGTGATGTGGGAAAAAAAGAGTGGAGTTGCTTTCTCCCCAAGTTGTAAAACTTTTTTTTTCATTTTCTTTATAAATAGGGTCGATTCGCTCTAGACGGCAAGCGGGTTCAGTTTAGATTTATTTGAGTTTTGAATTTTTTGAGTCAAAGATAATCCTCATTCAAATATTTATAAGTCTTGTTTATCCATTTAAATTATGTAGATATTTTTAAAAAATCCAAATATACTTTAAAATTCTCTAATCTAAAAATAAAATAATTTACAACATATAAATTTAAATAATACAACTAAAGATTAGCATGTAAGTTAGTTTGATTGAGATATTTGGATGGAGAACAAATATTTATTTTGGATGTTTCGAGTGTTTCAAATATTTTTGGTTATTTTCAAATATTTACTTTTTACCTTTTGGGATATATACTTTCATATATTTTGAATATTTTCTAGATATTTAATTTAAAATAATTAATATATTTAAATGTATAGTTATGGTTTGGATATTTTTGGATACCTGAAAATTTAGTTGGGATCGGGTTGGTTCTGATTTTTCGGATATTAAAATTATGGATTTATTTGGATATTTAATGTTTCGGTTCAGTTCGATATTAATATTTTTCCCGTCCCTAGCAAGACCTAATACACTTAGGGTTTTGTGGTTTTTTCTTGTCTCAGAGATTGATCTGGAGATGTATTCCCCGACCAAGCCAGAGCAGAGGTGTCTGATCATGTCACTCCCAGACGAAGTTGTAGTTGACATCATAGCGCATGTGTCGATATGCTTTCATCCATCCATATCTGCCGTCTGCAGGCGTTTCAGATCACTTGTTGCGTCGCCTGAACTCTATGAGGTGAGAAGATCCTTGTCAGGCTGCAATGAATATGGTCTATATGTTATTCTCCGGAGCCTCGGTGAGAATTCCGAAACCCGTGTATATAATCTCCGCCGAAAACCCGACGGTAGTCGCCGCTTGGTCTTTGTCTCGTCGCTTCCTGCTATGCCTCGCGAAGCAAGCTTTGTAGTGGCGGGTTCAAGGATACATGTGTTTGGTGGGTCTGGCATTTATGATGGCAGAGAACCGAGTGCGTTGAGCATAGACTGCAGACATCACACGGTGCAACCCTTACCAACCATGCCTAAACGCATGATTGGCACTCCTCTAGCTCACATGATGGATGAGAAGATCTACTTATTTGGATATACTTATGATTACAAAAAGGTCACGGCTGTGCTCAATACAAAAACAGAAACGTGGGAGCCTGAGATGGCAAAGCCATACATCGAGCTACACCATGTGTTGAATGAACCGCATGGTTATGTTAACAGCATTGTTTACGATGGTACCAAGGAAACTAAATGGGAAACGGAGTGGATGCTGAAGTTCAACAAGTGGAAGAGCGTGTGTGTCATTGATGATGTGTTCTACTCCTATGATTGTCTTTACAACAAGTTAAAAGCCTATGACACAAAACTTAGGTATTGGAGTGAGGTGAAAGGTGTTATTAAAACATTGTTGCCCAGTAAGAAAAGTTTAGTTTGGTGGCCACGCGTTGTGAATTACGGTGGGAAACTGCTTTTCTTGCATCAGAAAAGAATTTGTGGAATAGAAGAGTTTTGGTGTGCAGAGATTGCATTGGAAAGACGTCAAGATGGTGAGATTTGGGGTAAAGTTGAGTGGTCTGATCTTGTGATTGTTGGGGATTTTTGCTTGATAGACTCTTTAGTTACTATGTTTTGATGCATGAAGCTCTCTTTCATATTACTCCACCCCATGTGGTTAACTTATTGTGTTTTGAAATCTCTTCTCATCACTTTTTTATTTTATTTTATAAATGATATATCATGCATTGATATACATGTTACGTTATGTAAAATGTCATACAACTACAAAGGCGCTAGAAGAACCAGAGAAGCTTGTAATGGATCCTAATAGCGACTTAGAAGCTCCGTTATGTCTTAATCTATAAACTCCAGTAACCGCAGATTCAGGTATCCTCCACTCCACAATAGCTTGGCTCTCAGGGCTAACCTTCCCCGGTCTCGACCACTTAAACTTCACACTAAAGTCATCGTCATCATACACTGGCACCCACTTCCCTCCACGCAGCGTCTCCACAACAGCGAAAGATCCTTCCGTCATCAAGTCATTTCGTGGACATCCCGACCAAAACGTGGCGTTGACTTGTTGTCCTCTTACAAACGTTGACTTGGGAGGCACGTCGGCTTTGACATCACCAAAGCTAACTCCTGTAGGAGTTGAGTCTACGACCACAGGGGAAAGTAAACTGATCTGGTTGTCCAAAAGGTCTGGTGGTGAAGGCCCACTGGGGAGTGTTTGACCGTTGACCAGAGCTGTGGCTAGTTTCTTAAACTCTTGGATATAAGCAGTGAGTGTGTGTGGGCCGTATAGCGTTGAAGCTCCCTCGTATCTTTGAACCTCGTACTCCTCGAAAGTTGCAATGTACTGAGAGTACGTGTTGGTGAGACCAGCGATTACGACGTGCAGGTTGTTTCCAAACTGTTTGCTGTCTAAAGAGATGAGAAAAGACTTCACAGCATCACGGAGACGTCTTCCAGCCATTGTGGTGAACTCTGTGTCCAAAATTATAAGCTTCATTAAGGGGTTAAAGAAGGTTTATTATGAGCTAACAAAAGAGAGTCTCATTGACATACCTCCAGGGACACTGAGGATGACTAGTTGACCAATGTGAAACATCTGAACCGGAAGAATTGAAGGCTGCGTTGTTCAGGCAAGTTCAAACCGTCAATATCTATAGTTTCAAACAAGACTGTCTAATAGCATGTGCAAATGGTGCTGAGTCTAAAATAAAACAAATTAAGATTTTTTATGAAAATATATACACTAAAATTATGGTATAAAACTTGATATACTGCTAAATATTTTTGAACAGAGTCTAAAACAATTTGAGACGCCCTGGTTTCAAAATGGTTATTACATAAAACAGAGAATATAGCCACTCACCGCCCAATCATATGGTGTCATCATCTCACCAGTGTCAAGTAAAATAGGTTTTGGTTTTTGGCATTGGATCTGGCCCGGACCAGGAGTTGTTAACACGTTCCTCACTAATCTCCAAAAGGCATTACCCTAAGAAAGCAGATTCTTATGTCAGAGAAAGAAAGATTCAGAGAGAGAATAGTTAAGAAGGTTATCAGTTATACCTTATCATCTCCTTGTTTGAAATCAAAAGCACCAGGACCATCAGTTGTTCCAGCAGCAAAACCAAACCCCATTGCAGCTGGACATGTTTTCACCGTCTCAGATCCACCACCACCTGCTTTAGGAACTGTGACTTCAAGGTTTGAGAAATCTACATAATCATGTTGGTAACCAATCTTCCCCTCTAACTTCTCAGTAGCTTTGTTGAATAGCCCCACGGCCATTTTGAATTGCCTTTCTCCAATGATACGTGTACTCTCAAACTCATCAGGGTAACCAGGGCCACGGCCATAGCACAGCTCGTTCTTTCCATTGCATGTACTGTGATTGAAATCACAAGGCAGTCCAGTGTCGATGCAAAACGTACCAAGAACGTTTGGACTCACGTCACCACAGTTTGATTGACAGAAGGCAGAGACGAATGACTCTTTTCTTACTCGGACTTTAGCATCAAGAGACTCTCCTCTAGATGACTTATAAGAAGCTGCAATATCCAAAAGCCTACTGTCTGAAAAAAGTAAACAAAAAACATTACTTAACATCATGATAAGTCTTGTCGTAAAAATTATCATATTAGGTAAGAGTAACTCAAGGACTCACGGTTTAGTCTGAGATCAGAGACAATGGTTGATACTCGGCGAGGGATCTTCTGTCCACTCTCAAACCAGTCCTCCATGAAACGCGCGGCTGCGCCTTTGTTATCACCACTAATCAAAGAGTTAGTCCTACTCATGGACGTCCCATGAGTTGCAAACCAGTTAAAGCTACCAATAGGTCCCAGCTTTGAATCAACAAACTTGAGCAGCGTCATTTCTTTATCGACGTTATACTTATATTTACTCCTCTCAGCTTCAGGGTTGTTCAGATAAGAACTAGGACTTCTGTTCACACCAGCATCCAAAAGATCCCCTAGTATTCACACACACATAGAAACTGGTTTTATTACATTTTAAGAAGACAAAAAGAGAGGATTTTAGTTTTTACCTTTGTTGATAAAAACAGAACCAGGACGTAGAGTTTGGTGAGCTTGCATGATGGCTTGCTCAATGCCATCAACGAGGACGTCAAAAGATTGCCTAACGAATCCAAGGGATGTCACAATGTATGTGACGTACTGAAGATAACCTCCTGGTCCAGCGTGCGTGTGGATCCCACTTATTGCCACGTTCTTCTCTGTGTAAAGATCACCATATCTACAAAATGAAAACAGAGCTCTAATATTAATATTACAACATTTTTGTGGATTACTAGACACGGTTCAAAAAAACACTTGGTCGTTACCTTGCCTTGAGTCGTTCAAGAACTTTGATGGTAACGATCTGAGAGGCCATACACGCGTCAAGATTCACAAACGCGACGCGGTTCCCTTGAGGCCCCTCGGCGACGATGAAGGCACGAGCTCGTAGGCGGAAATGAATCCCTGACGCGATTTGCTCGGAGTTAGCGTATCCCATCATGTTGACGTCAGCGGCTGGACCGGTGATGTCATAGCTTCCCACGCCGATTAAATACTCGGAAGACGAAAGAACCGCACTATATAAGAGAAGAAGAAGAGAGAGGAGAAACTGAAACGACAGTGGAAGTGAGACAGCCATGGTTTGGAGAGTTTGAAGGAGGAACAAGACCGAGTAATAGATCTTTAAGAGGAGATAGATAGATTTTCACACGAGAAGTGATTGTGAGAGAGAATCCGCCATGAAAGATTGAAACTTTGCAAAAAGCGTGAGTGGGAGAGAGAGAATGTAAAAATTTCAAATGACAAATGTGGAAGCGAGTGGATGTCGGTAGTGAAACTACACGCTCTGTCAAACCTTATTTATTTCTATATTTATATATTAAACTTTTTTGTATATGTATTATGGTTTCGTATTAAGTTTAAGTAGATCGTGTTTATGACTAATTATCTATGGTATGATGATTATGATGATGATAAAGTCAGTTAACTTTCTCTAAACCATGTGAAAACATTTTTGTATAGGCGTTTAGATGATGATGATAAAGTCAGTCAACTCTAAAATGCATCCTAAAATACATAACTATCATATTAAATTTTGCAAGCTACTGGCTTACTGCAGAGGCTACAAATATTCCTGGTTTCTATAAATTCTATGATTTTAAATGCTATTATAGTTTTGGTGGTTGCTGGTAAATGATAATGCAGCCACCCACCCATGTGATATACGGCTTGGAGCTACATACATTCATGTGATTGTGTTAATATTGTAACCTCTTTGCTTCGTCTTCGTATAAAGACTTGACCATAAGTGGCAAAGTGCAATAAATTATTCTCTGATCTTACACGTACTCACAAAATCAGAGGTGGGTGAAAATCCTCAACCGTTTCACACGTAATACACTCAACGACCCGATCTTATCCGGATCCGACCAGACTCAAACCCGACATGAAACCCTCTTTCTGTCTCTGTTTCGTGTGATAAAACTTGTGATCACGAGAAGAAAGTAATTAAAAAAAAAGATACGGCGTATACTTGGGGGAAATAGGATCGAAATTGACCTGGGGGCTTTTCTTACTCTGTAAGACAAACTCTCATATTTCTTCTCTATATCGCTTTCTGACAAGCACAAAGAGCGAATCGTGATCAATGGAGAAGCCTCTGCTTTCAGGTATTCAGTAAAGAACCTAACTTTCTCCTCCTCTGTTTTTCAAATTCTCTAATCACTTAAGTCTCTTTCGTTGAGATCAGATAAAAAGAAGGAATCCGAGAGATGGGATTCATACCAATACCTCCAGAGAAACAGCTCCTCTGCTCGTAACAACGTTCCTTTCGCCGGAGCTGGCGTTACCGTCGAGGAAGTCCGTTCCGCTTCCGCTGTCTCTGATCCTCCGCCTCTCTATCCTCCCGTTCTAACCACCCCCGTGCCCACTCGTATGTTCTAGATATTCTGATTCTAGCTGTCGACTCTCTTCCTTTAAAACGTGAAAGTTTCATCCTTTTTCGATGAACTTTAGCTCTGTTTTGTCGTTCTAATGTCTTACCAAACGACAACGTTTCAAGATTCTGACTTTCTTCTTTGGCATTTTCACAGCGGAAGCTATTGGCTATCCGAGTGCATCTGGAGCAGTTCATGACCTTCAAAGGTAAAGCCCATGAACAAAAGGTTCCTACTTTTAATCTTATTGCTATTGTTAGTATGCAAAGATTGTAGCTTTACATTTTATCTACCCGCTTGTTTTGATCATATGTTGATGTTATTTACTTTTTTAACTAGGCAAGCACTTGATGAGATTGAGATAAGAGAGCTGCTCATTGATCACATCGGCCACCGTTGCTGTTGGGGAAGCCGTCCTGCTCGCACTTGGAACATCCGTGCTGTTGAAGACTGCAATGTCTATGTGGGAACTCTCGACACTTTCATTGAAGAGAGGGAAGCTTTAACACAGACGGTGCCTTTCACTGGTGGGAGCTTCAACGGGAAGAAACATGGATCTGCTCCTGAGTTGTGGCAATTGGACCTGAGGTCGCAGTTTCCTACTCTCTTTGTCCCTTACAAAGAAACTCGAGTCCCGGTTCCTCATTCCGAGACTGTTGACAAGTGCTCAGGTAAACAATATCTTTATGTCTATAGTTAGTTAGTTACGGTTAGGATGATCATAATCTTGATGAGAGTATTTTGATTAATAGGTTGCACTGGAAGAGGAGAAGTAGTATGTCCAACGTGCAATGCTGATGGAGAGCCAGGGTTTTACAAGGAGAATCAAATGATGAAGTGTTCAGCTTGTTATGGAAGAGGTTTGATTGCTCATAAAGATGGATCCGACTCGATGTAAAGTTCTTAAATTTCAAGAACTCAAAATTTTCAGTCTAATGGTTGCATTTGCAAACTTTAAACCTTCTTTTTCTCCTCTCTGCAGATGTGCAGAGTGTAGCGGTGAGGGGAAGCTTCCTTGTCCTAACTGCCAATCTCGCGGGTTAATCAAATGCCAGACTTGTGACGGTACTGGCTCTCTTCTGACAAGCAGTATCGCAGTTGTAAAATGGTAAGCTCTTTCATCAAATGTCTTAAGACCTTCTTTGTGTGGCTTATTGAAAGCTCTGGTTGTATTGTGTTTTGACAGGAAGACACTGTCCAAGAGAAAGGTGAGTGCAACGAGAGGAGCTGGTTCGGTACCAGAAGAGGTGTTTCACAGAGCAGAAGGTGTTCAGCTTTGCAACACACAAGCATACCAGTGCACGCCTGCTTACTTTGCAGACTCGTACTTCTTAAACAAGTTCTCTTCAGAAGTCATCTCGTTGAGAGCTGAAGTTCCACCGACGGCGAATGTGGTATGCGAGAGACACGCCATATCCGTTGTGCCTGTGACGCGAGTCACGATGGAGGATCGTGGGAAGGCCTTCAACTTTTACATTATAGGTTTTGGTAAAGAGATTTACATGAAAGATTATTACCCAGCGAGGTTCTGCTGGGGGTTGTGTCCTTGTCTTGAGTGGTTAAAGGTTTGAAAACACACAGAGTTGGGTCTTTAAACTTCTCTACTTTGAATAATTGAATGTAATAAACCAAGGAGATTGCATGTAAATAGAGCAGTGAATGTCTCTCTTCACTTGGCTTTGTTGGCATAAGGATTCTTCTTGGTGATGTCTTTCTTAGCTTTCAACTTGTCTGATCTTCCTGACTTCTTCTTCTCCTTCTTGTCATTGTACATGTTTATCGCCTATATCACATTTAAATCAACGGATTAACACAAAAACATATCAGAGACCTGTGAGAAGTTTTGCAGGTTTTACCTTTACCAACGTTGAGGATCTCATGTGAATGATTAGATAAGGACTGAAAGCGCAAAGATTTCCCATATCGAGCTGGTGGTAGATTTGGTCCGTTTCCATGTCCATGTCTTGAGTGTTTGAAATTGAGGGTGGGAGGAACAAGAAAATAAAAGTTTATCAGAGCCAGGTTTCGATCCTGGGACCTGTGGGTTATGGGCCCACCACGCTTCCGCTGCGCCACTCTGATTTATTGATTATTTATAATAAAATATAGAATAAGAATAACAGTGAGTTCCCTTCGCTGAGCAAATTTATGAATCGGGTCCTGATAAGTCGGGTCAATTCTCGGAAAAAACGGTACTGGTTTAATCATATTTGCAGGCTGGGTGATCTTCAACAAGATCTATAATCCTTGAACAATCTCGATTCAATTCAATTCTCAACGCCGTCGACTTCGACTCACATGTTAGTATCTCCCTCTCTCAGTTTTCATGGTGGAAACTAGAAACCTATCTTTTTTTCTGAAATCTGGTATCGCCTATTTGAGGTTAGGGAGATCAGTCGATCAATCAATCAATGAGTTAGCTTGAAATTAACTAGTAATTTTATAGATGAGACTACTATAGTTACAATTGAATGTGAGCCAATTAATCCATGAAACTTGATTCCTCTAGTTTCTGCATTGATTGATTGATAAAACAGAATCTGTATGATCCTACCTTCCTAACAACAGTTCTTTTGGTTGAAGAGGTAGCTTGCTATACAGCATTGGCAATACTCTTTCAGTTGCTTAGTGTTTGCTATTAATATGTTTCCACTTTTTTACCGCATGATTCTTGATCTTCCTCAATAACCATTGGTGTTGTGTATTACAGAGAAATCATCATGGGATTCTGGACGCTAATGGAAGGATTGTTGCTATTTGCAAACGCACTAGCTATCCTCAACGAAGACCGTTTCTTAGCTCCCAGAGGATGGACACTCACCGAGCTTCACCAAACCGGCAAAAGAAACTCCCTCAAAGGCCAAATCGTTGGTCTCATCCACGCCTGCCACTACATGAGGCTCCCTCTCATGCTCTTTAACTTGATCGTCATCGTTTTCAAGCTTTTCTCCGGTTAAAACAAACCAAAAATATCAGATTCTAATAATTCAGTCCAAACACTTCCCTTTAACCCTTGTCAGAACAAGCACTTTGTCATTGATTCATTTAAATTAAAACCTGGCATTGTATACATTATTGTTCTGAATAGACAAAGCTACGAACTTTGGATATAGTTTTTCATTATTCAACAGGAATCATGACTTCGTTGGTCTTGAAAGGAGGTATCGTCCACGGAGGATTATACCTAGCAAGGACGAACTCTCCAGTGATCTTAAACCCATCTCTCTCCAGATCACTCGTCAGCTTCTTAACCTTCTCGCTCACCACGCTCTCCGCAGCATTACCACCGAACGTAACAACACCGTACTTCCTCCCACCTTCCTCTTTAATCACCACCCTCTCATCAGTCGGACGCGGCGCATCCTCAGCCTTCTTGTACATCTCCGGCAACAGAAACTGCATCGTCACCGTCTTCTTCTTCTCCTCACTTCCTTCTCCTTCCTTGGTCACAACCGGAGCAGTCATGGCGATCTTCTCTCCTTCCTTGGTGATCACCGGAGCAGTCATGGCGATCTTCTCAGGCTTCTGGTTCTCTGGTTTGCCGAACACGCCTATGTACTTGGCCAAGACCGTGAACCCTCCGTCTTTGTTGTCTTTGAACTCGGAAGGGTCGTAAGTGATCTCGGCCGCAACGGTCGGTGGGTACTCGCGGATCTCGTAGCCGTCGCAGGACTTGACCACGGTGTACTTGGGAGTCTCCACGGAGATTTTACCAAATACCATTCCCATTATGTAAAGCTTTACCAAAAGAAAGAGATTCGCAGAGGTTTTGTTATTTATCAGTTTGGTTCTTGCGGTTGCGAAACGCAAATGTGTGGTTAGCATTTGAGAGGAAACGTATATA
>OVBX01006082.1:0-12242 GCA_900406325.1 Erucastrum elatum
ATGTTCATTTATACGAAACACTATAATACAACATAATACATATTTTCGTCCATCCTATAATATTTTTTTTTAAAACTAATCAAAGCATCAATTTTATATAACAGTTTAATTTATATGATTATCATTTATGAAAATTTATAAAATATACAAAGTCATGGTCCTTAATTTAAGTGATTCAATATATATTTCCAAATATTTTAAAAATTAGATGATCAATCACAAAAAGAGGATTACCATAATCAAAAGCCTCTTAAATTGACTACACAATATGTAAAGTCATAAAGATGAAAAAATATGAATTGGTGCCGATAATTTATCTCATTTTCTTTATTTTGTTGAGAGTTTTTTTTTGAAAAAAAAAATCGTTGAGAGTTTAATGTATTTCATCTTATTATAAAAATGTTGACCATAATGTTAGTTAATATTATTGTGTGGATAAGATTATGCTTGGTCGAAATATCAAGAGGATAAACTGTTTTATAAATTTTATAAATTTCTCTTGCATCATATAAAGCAACATATTACGATGAAATATATCATTTTCATTGCAAACTTTATTTTCATGCATTATTTCATTCGGAGTTTAATGCATTTCATCTTATTATAAAAATGTTGACCATAAAGTTAGTTAATAATATTGGATGGACAACATTATGCTTGGTCAAAATATCAAGGGGATAAACCATTTTATAAATATTTAAATTTTCCATTTTATAAATATATAAATTGTAGTTGCATTATACAAAACAACATAAACCTACGATGAACGAACATATCATTTTATTGAAAACTTTATATGTAGGAACTACGTGATAATATATTAACAATGAACGAATTAATATTTATGTTAATCCTATCGTTGTAAGAGAAACATGCATAGAAAATGAAACATATATTATAATAACTTTGTAGGTTTATGTGACAATGGCATGACATGTAATTAGTCTAAGCATGAAAGGGCTATTGAATAAATGATGTGAGGTGCATTGTGGTGTTGACACCTAGGAAATGGCAAAGTTGTTAATCACACATGGAGGTAAGGTTTATTTTTAAAAGTGCTTCTCAAATAATAATAAAAGGATATTCAAAACTACCTACTCTTAAGCCACATTTGGATTCTGGTATAATAATAAATGGCAGACCCAACTATAACTTTAAGATTCTTAAAACATCGTGGCCCATGCCTCACGTTCTTTAAAGGAAATGGACATATTAGCATACCACAGCGTACGAGCTTAACGCTAGCTCTATCTCTAGAATGAAGCTCTGTGTCAAAAATATGGAGATACAGTTTGTGTGTGCCGTGCTTGAGACACAAATCTTTTCGTTGAAATGGGAAGCTGCTGAAAGGGGAAGTAAATTTTGGTATTACCTTTTTGGCTTTTTGTATCACTCAAGGGTTGTATATTGTAAGTACAAAACTAAAACTATTGTGATTGGGTTTCAAAGGATGGAAATTAGAAGAGAAGCTAGAGTATCGTCAAGCCGGCTTCAATCGCAGTAAGGCAACCGCGCGCCCGTGCTTGCATTTACTGATTTATTGTCTGTTCTGTGAATCCATATTACGTTCGTCCCAAGCATCATTCAATTATGTGATCTCTAAGTTTTACCTGGTGTGTTTTTTTAGTTGAGCTAACAACACCTAGTCAAATATTATTTATCGTATCAGAGAAATTTCCTTTAGAAGCATACAGCCACGTGAATAAGTGTTTATGTTTATTTTATAACATTTAATTGTTAATTTTTATTAAACATCCGCACATCCTCGCATTGTTTCTTCCTAAGTTCTCTCGGAAACCACATTTACTTCCTATATAACTAAACATTCCTCCTAATTTAGTGCAAATATCTATTTTTAACATGTGCATATATCTATAAAGAAACTAGCATATGCGTTACATGTGTATTACAAAAGCCAAACAAACAATAAGTTCCAGCGTTTACCAAAGAGAATTTGTTCTTAATCATTCTTGTTGTATCATGAAGTCTACCACATTGATCATGGTTTCTTGTGTTCTCATGTTGTTCGTTCTCAACCATGTGAAAGGTACGTGATATGTTGATTTTCTTTTGATTTTCGACTAGTTAATCACGCACAATCAATTACTTTTGGAACTTTATTATTGGGAAATTGGTTTGTGTGACCAAGAAAAAAAAGCATAATTAGGTACATAGCCAAATATCCTAGTTTTTTATATACACATTTCATTTTTATGTAATAATGTATTTATACCTTTGAAATTTAACCGGTTTGTTGAAAATAATAATAAAAATTCTTAATTATTTACTATCAAGTTACACGTGAAACATTCTTGAACATTTATTCTATTGTCTACGTCATTTACTCTTCCACCATGTGAACCATGTGGAATGGAACAAAATATTGTACTATTTCTATGTTTTGATATTTGGATTAGGATTTATATTTCTGTTTTGGGTTTACAAATCAATGGTTTTGGGTTTAGTATAGATGGTTTGGGTTCATTCTGCCATTTATTCCATCGATTAAGTCCTACACTCTCACGCCTGGTTATCTCATTTCCAATCACATAATTTCACCTACTTCAATAGTTCATCTATTATATGTTAACCATGTGAAATGGAAGAAAATATTATACTATTTTCATATTTTGCTATTTGAATTAGGGTTTATATTTTTGTTTTGGGTTTAGTGATCAATGGTTTTGGATTTAGTATGGTTGGTTTGGTTCACTCTGGCAAAGCAGTAGGTAATTCAGTGTCAGCATATAAACATTATGGCTTTTTAGAATTTTTTCATATGCCAAGTCTATTAGCAAGTCTTTGCTATTTATTCCATCGATTAAGTCGTACTATTTAACAACTGGTGACCTAGTTCATAATCACATATTTTCACCAACTTTAACAATTTATCTATTCTATGTAAACCATGAAAGGAAACACTATATTGTATTATTCCATGTTTTGCTATTTGGATTGAGTTTATATTTCTTTTTTAGATTTAGTGATAGTTTTGGGTTTAGTATAGATGATTTGGTTTCACTCTTGCAAAACAGTAGATAATTCAGTGTCAGCATATAAACATTACAAAATTTGAATAATTTTTGTCATCTTGTTTAATCTTTTCTATTAAACATGCGTATACTATATTATTTTGGGTATATAGAACAGTAAATGTACACCATTCATTTTGAAACATGTGATTCTCGTAGCGCCACATAACTAACGATGTCATGTACTTTGTAGTAACTGGTAACCTATTAAGGAAAGAGGTAGAATTAGATGAATTGTGTGTTAAATATCTGACATTGCATTGTCAAAATCAATACTAGTTATATAATTTATAGATGATATATAGCTAGTTATCAAATTAACCCTTTATTATTTACAAAGTATCATTTTTTTTTTTTCTGATAAAAAAAATAGAAGTGGACGGGAAAGTATGCATAAGAAGACAAGTCTTCGAAAAGAATTGTGGTGAGAATGGAAACAGAACTTGCATAAGAGGATTTAATGACATTAAAAAGTACCCCTTTTCTTGCGAGTGTAGCCTTGAAGTACCAACCGAAAGCAGACGTGTCTGCGTATGTAAATTTCCAAAGTCTCCCTGCTAAGATGCCATATAGTTTAATAACTAGTATCTCTTTGTTACTATGCATAAGACAAATAATTTGTTTTTTATTAACACATCACAAGAGAAATAACTAAGTACACGTAGAAAGTCGTTGTATTAACAAGGCAGATATTTCTACAAAGATTAACATGGCAGATTAAATCATTCTTGTTGGTTTAGTGTATTTTGAACTAGTTTTTTTTTTACTTTTATTTCCATGTGGAATCAATGAAGTTATAATTCAATAAGTTCGATTATCTCGATGAAAACTTTACATGTGCACTCAATATTCCTATACTCAATATATATATTACAACTTTGATTCGTAAAGTAATGATCAGTCGTGCCTCGCGTTGTTGATCTGTGGCCACTGTTGCGGATTTGCGTGATCCTTGTTGCGGATTGGGCGTGAGATCAATTTCGTGGCCAACATTAAAACTTTTTTTTTGAAACTGGCAACATTAAAACTTTATCATCTACTAATCTCTTATTTGTTTTTTTTTTTTGCTTAAATTTTATTTGTTCAGTACTGCATATCTATACCTTATGAATTTTAACAAATTACTGATTCTGTTTTTGAAATATACTCTTTTGTATGAGTTTCAGTAGATATTAATAGAAATTAATTTGGAGTGTTCATAATTCACAAAAAAAAATCTTTAAAAATCATTAAGGTTGCATAATGCGAGAGGTTTATCAGAAACAAAAATTTAAGTCCAAACTAACAGCAAATCTCCTATACATTTCTTGTATCATTTTTATTCTAACTGATGTTAATCAAGTTACTATTAACATCATTTTTTTTAACTGATGTGAAATCACGTGTTTAGTGTCAATTTGATGTAAATGATTCAAACTAGACTCAGCTATATTCTTGACACTATATAAGTGAGCTGTATTGCTATCTATCTTATTTCTTGTAGTGCATGTAAAAAGCTCATAAACAAAGAATCTATATTACAAAAAGTAAATGAAAAATATGGTCATAAAGTTTTTTTTTTGATAAATAAAGGGTTAAACCCGGGTCAATGATGACACAGACCTAACCCCCGGGTGGAGATACAGCCCACAGATAGACTCTCTCCTGAGCGTTCAAATGAACCGAAAGCAATAACCCATATCCGTGTGGCCGGTGGGATTTGAACCCGGGTTCTCCTCATCGTCTTCTCTTATTCTTTTGCCAATGATTTCAACTTCAGCTGTTCTTATGAACTTTTCTCGAAACTACAGCAGCTAAATGCAAATACGTGAAAGCCTGAAAGGGCATTAAAAGCCTCCAGTGTAGTATTTTGTAACGAGAAAACAAATTACATTAATGGATGGTTGACATAATCACGTTATATAAATTATACGGCTGCCGTCTCTGAAGATGAATTTTTTGTGGCTTTGCCGCTGAACATGTAAACTTCGTAGCATTTAAACTAGGGAGAATTGGCAAAATAAGACACTTTGAACTTTTATTTGTCACAATAAGATTTTTCATACTTTTGACTATTTATGGACATGTTTTACCCTTTTTTGATAGAAAAAATAGTAGACCGAATTTTAAAAATGTAAAAAAATATGAAAACTATTGTAAACTTAAGTTTGATAATATATATGTTTAAGTTTTTTTTTTAAAAAAAATGGAATCATATTTTATCTAATATTCTAACTACAGTTAGAATACTCATTCCAGTAATCTACTTAGTTTATAAATCGGATTCTAAGTTTTAAACATAGATATAGCAAGGATATATATCGTAATCTAACTTTTCTTGTATATTCTGACAAAGATAGAATCAGTAACGTTATAATCAAGAAAGATGTCTTTGGTCTACCTAACGTTATACATATTCTAGGCAAATCAAAAAATATGGAAACTTCCATATTCAGTTAACGAATTTTTCTAAATCTGAACTAAATACACCCTAAATCTTTTAAAAAATATTTTCTCCATGATTTTCTCCACCCACACTTTTTCTTTTTCTTTAGGCTGATGCCGTCAAGAAAAAAAGAAAGTGACTCTGCTGGAGATCGAACACAAAATCTCTAGTTTCGTGGCAAGCACCTTATTCATTGAGAGACAGAGTCTACTTGTTTGTTGTATGATATGTTTAGTTTGTAGACCCAGCTAAGAAAGAGAGAAGAAAGAACCAAAATCTAGTTTGAACAACTCAAAGGTGTAAAAATTTCCAACACTGAATTTTTCAAAAGTCAAAACTGAAACCAAACAAATCTAGACTGAAAAGAGTTATCATACAGAAAAGAAAAGTGAAACTTTGTGACAGGAAAGATCCACATTCAAGAAAACAAATAGAAAATCACCAAAAACTTACATACATCGTCAGAAACTCCTAACCTAATTCAGTTAAAGAGACAACTTATTGGTACTTTATGATCCTACGAAAGATGAAAAAGTATTGTCTTTTGAGAAAATAAGAGAGATGCACGATGCAAACATTCGTTATAAACCTTGTTTAATCCTCAAACAATGGCTTCTGCAGTTTTCTCTGCCAGTTTCTGAAACTTATCAGGACGGATACGTTCAGCTTTATCTTCCTCATAAGCTGCAACATGAACTCCAAGAACCGCACAACCCATTGGTCAAGGTTCTGTGACCAAGCAGAGTCCCATTCCATAGATTTGTTGTACTACATGCTACACTTGGACCTCCTGACACAAAAGCTCTAGCAGCGCTCTGCTCATTATATGCTGCATATTTTACCATAAAAATGAGAACGTGGATACTTACAATCGGACAAAAACTAGTCTACATGAAAATATACAAAATCAGACAACAATTAGTATAATATATCAAGACTCAAATTTTCCGCCTTTTGAAAAACCCTTATCCATATTCTACAAATAAAAATAAAGAAACATTAACATCCATGACTTAATCGTGCTGTATAAGATGATTAACCAATCCGTAAAACTAATTTGCTTTAAGAAAGATGACAAAACAATTTAAAAAATCTAGGTTAAATGAATCAATATAAGTAATCGAATACCTAAAGTTAAGAACCATGAGATTTTGCCGAAATTGATCTTCGATTTGGAATTGATCAGTCCAACAAAACCAGTTGAGGAAGAAAACTTTGATTTTATTGTTTCTCCAGTGAGATCGAAGAGGGAGACGACAATAACAAGATTAGATACAAGGGCAGATGAAGAGCTCGACGGAGAAGACAAGAGCAGATGAAGAACCCTAAAAAGCCAAGGGAGAAAAAAGAGCTTGGTGGAGAAGACGGTCAAAAAAATATGGTATCGATTTCTTTTACCCGTGTCCCTCTTTTATTCTCTTCTTTTTTTCTAACTTCTTAACTATTTTAATTATTAAATCAATTACGGAAATTATTATTTATAGTTATAATTCAATTTAACTGATTAATTTTAAGGGCATTATGGTATTTACAGGAATTAAAATCCTATTTTTCTAAAACATCTTATAAAAGTTTTAAGGGGACAAATCCAAGTTCAAAATGTCCTTATTTTCTAACTTTCCCTTTAAACTAGGCCTTATTTAAACCCATACATAATTCTCCTTTTAGGATTACCAAAGAGAAATGTCTTCATATTGGATTTAACATCAAGGTAAATACGTGATTAATTACCAAATAATATATGATTCCGTAGGACCGTAGGTCTAACGTTCTATATATATATATATAACTATTTGTTTTTATAAATATCTAATTATTTTTTGTAGTTTCTCATGTGGGAGTTAAATTTTGAACTTTCGAATAATTTGATATGTAATATTAATATCCTCTGTTCTTCAGAGTTTGTATAATGTTAAGCCATTATTGTATAAATAATGATTCAGAAAGTTATACGTGGATCGATCGTTTGATCATATTTTTTTTAGCCGAAGTCATCATAATACATAAATTTGCAATCTTTTAACTGATCACACTAGCCATAACTTAAACAAAATCCAAATATATTTTATTAGTAATATCAGTGGCGGAACTAGGTTGAGAGTGGGTGGAACAGCTACCCCCCCCCCCCCCCCCCCCCCCCCCCCTNTTGTGGTTTTTCTTAGAATTTTTATAATGTCTTGGAAGAAAATTTGAATTTATAAATATATTACTATTTTTTTTATCATTTTGCTCCGGGTAGAAATTCATCCTATAGCTAGATCCACCCTAAGTGATACAATCAAACAGCAAACGTGTATTAGAATTTAGAACTGGAAGGTGCACACGTACATCGTCATGCGACCCACAGCATAGTCTATAAGACACGGAACTTGTTAGGATGTCTCTTTCTTCCTTGACAACTCACTTACACTGCTATTATTATTAATTTTATTGTTTATTTTAGTCACCACCTAACTAATGAAGAAAAAAAAATCATATTTGGCTTAACAAATTTCGATTCGTTGTTGAGTTAATCACCGCACGTTTTGGATTATAATATATGTTTTCAGTTATATAATCAAGTCTAATCTTGCATTCTAGTAATAACTCAAGTTATAGCCAAAAGTTATGAATAGAAGTAACCATTATTGAGAGAAAATGCACCAATGCATTATGTATATTTATAACCAGTGCATAGATTATTAGTTTAGTTGAATTATGATGATACCATTTCAGAATTAGATGAATCACATCCGCATATGTCATCAAAGTCATAAACCATTTCTATTATTTTCATCAAGATTGTTGGTATTAAATTAGGTTTAAATAGTTTAATAATTATGGTTATCTTTTTAAAAAAGTTCAGTTACTAGGTAAATTTTAAATGGAATCAGTCAAATTATATGTACATATTTTACATATAATACTTTATTATATTCATATATATATATATATATATATATATATATATATATAAAATGAAAAATATAGAAAATTAACAACAATCTGAAAAATAATGAGAGATTGTTGGGAAAAGTCCAAAGACAATTTAACAACCAAGCTTTACATAAATCTAGAAAAATTGCACCAACTATTAGTTGATTCATAGCTTTCATGCAAAACTGATTCTTCCTCCTTAGTTGATTGGTCTCGAGAAAACAATGAACAATCAATCATTTAGATTTGGTTGTGACATAATAGTCAACTACAAAGTTCCTGTCATTTCTATTTTAAATAATTCTGAACCTGTCCAACGAAAACATTTTAAATTTTTTTTTATAACTGGATGATCTGATTTAACAAAGATGCATGTATAATTCAAATAGTTGACACAACATTTACAGAATTACATGGTCTGACAGTAATTTTAAAGCATGTTAAGCATTTATTATTTGGAATGAGAGGAACAAGAGATTGCATATTCAGTAGCCAGGAACCCTCAGTTTATTATTAAGGAGATTTAAATCATTATGAAAGCCAAATTGTATGGCATGGATCAGAATGTGGGGAACATCTTCAGGATCAGCTCATCTCGAAATCAAACCCAAGGGACATATATCTTCACTTATGGTTCCAGAACTTTCATCATGACCTGCTCAGTTCAATCAACTTCTGCTAAATTGCTTTCTTTGTTGCACATGTGTTTTATATTTCGCTGCCTTTTATGATTGCTTTTATAAGTATTTTCTGAAACAATATCCCTTTTGGGAGGTAGGAAAGATGAATAAAAGGTTATGTTAAAAAGAAAATGTTAAGCATTTAGTCAGTGTAACAATAACCGGCCTAACCGTACTTGTAAATCAATATTTAAATCATTGTTTTCTATGGCAGAAATTTAAATCATTGTTAAGACAACAGTTATGATATTGTGATTCTTAGTTTATGTGCTTGTAACCTAAGATTACCATTTACGAAGACTTATTCTAGAACACATGATACTTATTTGTAAGAAAAAGATCTATTTCATTCACATCTTCATGTTTATTCCAAAACTAATATTCCCCAAGACTATAATTGAAGTAACTACAAATCTGAATTTCTAGTAAGTATTATAATTTCCACCAATATTTTTACTAAGTAGTTCGAGACTTTTCTTTACATATAATATGGTTTGGTGTTATATACATATATTAATTTACTGAAAACGAACCTAAAAATAAGAAGAATCGTGGGGAGCATTCATTAAGCTTCTTACCATGACTTGTTCTTCTACTAACAACTTCATGCCCTCCAAATCCTTACTCTCCAATGCCGACAATCCAAGACTTATTAATTAATAAAATCTTGTTCTTTTAATAATACACTAATTTTACTTATAGTTTATTTTTTTGATCTTCAACACGTAAAACTTCTGTTCGAGATCCTGTCTTAAGATCCCGACATTCACAGAAACAATCATTGAACACGAATAGCATTGTCGTAGAACGGCTTCTTTTATACTTCGCGCAATCCTCTCCCTCTCCCACCATCATTCACATATCTCTACATTTGCGAGTAAACCCTATCGCCTTGTAGCACAAGAAAATAAAAAGTTTTGCGTAAATTGAGAGACGAGAGAAATGACAGAGAAGGGTCTTCTTTACGATGCAATACTTGCTCGTAGCTTTAGCAAAAACCAACAGAAAAGACTTGGATATGGAGCTTTCGTCGCGTGTCTTTTCTTCGTCTTCACTCTTTGCACTGTCTTTAAACCTTGTCTCACCCCATTACCAACAGGTACGTCGACCCTTCACATCTATTTATAAACAACGTAGAAACAATAATAACTAACTAAGGTTTATCTTTCTTGCTTTCTTCAGTGGAGGTGCAATTATCAGTGGAACCTGGTCTTAGGATGCTGAGAGTAACAGAAACCCAGAAACCGCAAGCTTTGAGCAGTACTACACCTCCGTCAATCTCAATCTCCAAAGAACAAGCTATATCAGGTTCACATTCTAAACCATTCTATTTATTTTTAATAGTTTTCATCAATTTTCACAAAAGTTTTATAATTCTGAATATGTTTTTTTCCTTTTGGTGAATTTTCAGATGATAATAAAATGGTGGAAACGATAAAACCTATATGTACGATTCAATCAAGAACAGAGGTATGCGAATTAACGGGCGATGTAAGAGTCCACGGTAAATCCGCGACTATTCTTGCTGCGATCACGTCTGCGTATTCGGGAAATACCACGTGGCCTATGAAACCTTACGCGCGAAAAAGAGACCCTGGGGCCATGAATCGCGTTAGAGAATGGACGGTGAAATTAGATCAAAACGACGAGCGTTTAGAGAACGCTAATTTCTCGCGTTGCGTTACGAATCATAGCGTTCCGGCGATTGTTTTCTCTCTGGGAGGCTACTCGGCGAACAACTTCCACGCTTTCACCGACATCGTGGTTCCTCTTTTCACGACGGCGCGTAGATTCAACGGAGAAGTCCAGTTCCTCGTGACGAACAAGTACCAGCCGTGGATCAACAAATTCAAGGAGGTACTGAGGAGTCTCTCGAACTACGATCTGATTAACATCGACGACGAATACGAAACGCACTGTTTTACAACCGTCATCGTCGGCCTCAAGATCCATCCGGAGTACTTCAAAGAGCTGACGATCGATTCCTCGTTCTCCGAGTACTCCATGTCCGATTTCCGGAGGTTCCTAAGAGACGCGTACTCGCTGAGAAACGCCGCCGTGGATCTGCGACGGCGGAGGAGGCCTCGGATCATGATCCTGTCGAGAGTCGGATCGCGAGCGTTCACGAACACCGAGGAGATCGCGAACGCGGCGGGAGAGATCGGATTCGAGGTCGTGGTGGCGGAGGCGAGCACGGGACTGGCGAGTTTCGCGGAGACGGTGAACTCGTGCGACGTGATGCTTGGCGTTCACGGCGCGGGGCTTACGAACATGGTGTTCTTGCCGGAGAACGCGGTGGTGATTCAGATTCTTCCGATCGGTGGATTCGAGTGGCTGGCGGAGACGGATTTCGGGAGGCCGGCGAAGGGGATGAATATGAGGTATTTGGAGTACAAGATCGAGGCGGAGGAGAGCTCGCTTGTGCGGAAGTACGGACGTGATCACGAGATCGTTAGGGATCCGGCGGGGTTTGGGAAACGCGGGTGGATGGCATTCAAGTCGACCTATTTGGTACAGAACGTGACTGTTGATATTAACCGGTTCAAACCGGTTCTTGCCAAAGCTTTTGAGTTATTGCAGGAGCAGTCGTTGTAAAATTAATAGTTGACTGCACCCGTATACTGTAAATTCTTATAATCAAGTTGGAATATTAATTTAAAATTTATTGTTAAATCATATACTGCTATTTCGTGAGTTGACTAACCAAAAGAAAATAAAACTCAAAAAAAAAAAATTCTTCAATGGTGACAGGAGTCTTTTATTTTTTGTTTGCAACTGATGTTGATGTTGGTAGGAGTCCTTACTTGCACTAAACAAGCTATAAGGAAAACCGTGGAAACAGAAAAGAGCCGCACGAAATGTGGTCAAAGGAAAAAGAATAAGGAATAAAATTTTAATGTTAAAAGATATTTTTGGGAATAAAACTTTTTCTGAAGGCTCTAAAGGACATATTGCTACGGAATACTTCATAGATTTGTTTATGAGCTCCAATCCTAGCGATTTGGAAACCTTATTTGAGGGCTTTCATAGCAGGGTCATCCCGGAAATGAAGTTAGCCTTAACCAGAGATATTTCTCCGAAAGAAATAAAACAAGCAGCTTTCTCTATCAAAGGAAGTAGTGTCCCATGTGAGGATGGTTTGACTGGGTTCTTTTACCAAAAGTATTGGCATATTGTGGGTCAGAAAAT
>OVBX01006083.1:0-12242 GCA_900406325.1 Erucastrum elatum
TATGTTATTTCAAATATATGTTTAGTGTAATATTTACTAATAATTCTAATGTTACAAATTCCTAAAAATATTTGGAAAGAAAATATAACATTAATGTAATATTTCTATTTTTAATATTGTATATTAATTTAAAAATGTATAAAGCTACGTGGCATCTTCCGAAAGAAAGATTTTTCGCTGATGTGGACGGAATGTTATTAAACATACCTATAATTCTAAATTAGGATGGAATGTATTTTACTACCACTTTAACTTTTTGTGGTCTATATTAGTAAAAAAAATAAAAAAAAAAAGACTTTTAGGAGATTTACCCAAACTCTTATATATTAGATAATAATTAAATATCTAATAATTTAATTATATATAATATATGTTGATTTATAATTTTCCTTTAAAAATATAATAAAACTTAAATACCATTTATTCTAGCATTTATTTTTAAAATTTGAAATATTTAAAATATAAAAGCGTAAACTATATAAAATTTCAAGTTTGCTTTTTTTTGTAACTCAAAAATTATAAATTATATAAAATATATTAGTTACTAATTTGCTCTACAATTTAAGCACTCATTAAAATACTATGCTATAACTCAAACAAGAGATAGCCTAGAAAGCTAAACCAGAATAGAACAACCAACAAAATAAAATTTTCTATGAATAAATCTCGCAGTTCTACATAAAGAATCATCAATTTATTTTTATTTTCTCAGAGAATTTAGGAGATAATGAAGGTGTTAAATATTCTTCGTAGGACCTCTATCTTATTCAACTCTATTGAGAAGTTTGGCAACGCCTGAGGATCTGTAATCATGGATCAAGTCCTTGGAATCCAGTTGAAAGTTCCGGCACACAGATTGTAGTAGCACACTTTCCATTGTCCAAACATGTGCTTTGCGCTTCGATGACTCTTTTCTCTTTCCAAATCTATCCACAACCACATAATTACAACCTCTGGTTTATGATGTAGAAGTACAAGGGACATCCACCAAACACATGTTCTGTAAGTATATGGCTTGTGAAATAATAATATTTGGTGATTGTGTCGCTATAGATGTTTCTGCATTTATTGTGAACCAAGCTTTACTATTATTGCATGGATGGTAACTTTTTTATTTTTTTTTATTTTTTTTATTTTTTTTTTGTCGACTGCATGGATGGTAAGTTCTAGTGGGTTTTTGTAAATTTTTTTGAATAATTTATCATTATGAGCTTTACAGAGATACCAGATTATCAACAGATAACGATCCATTCATTTTTTCAAATCTTCAATACTGATNTATTTTTTTTATTTTTTTTTTGTCCACTGCATGGATGGTAAGTTCTAGTGGGTTTTTGTAAATTTTTTTGAATAATTTATCATTATGAGCTTTCCAGAGATACCAGATTATCAACAGATAACGATCCATTCATTTTTTCAAATCTTCAATACTGATTTTTTTTGAGATGAAATAATCAATATTAATATAGACACTCGAAAGTGGAAACAAATGTTAGGATTGGAAGATATGGCCGATAAAGTCCATACTCTTTAGGTTGGGAGGAAACATTCAAAATTATGAGTCGCGGATTCATTGGGTTCCAGACATCTAAGACATTGATTATCGCATTACATATAGCGACATGTCAGTTCTTTTTGTTACAACTACATGCTTAAAATTTAGGGTAGTGTTAATTTATATTAAAAATCAAAGTTATAGTGAGACAAATATATTTAATGTAGCCTAATTAGAAATTTCTAATTTTCTAATTGATAAATCCATTCCATATTTTCTACAAACAAAAAGCCGTACACCTAATTTTGATTTTGTAGAAGGAAGTTTTATATGAGAATTTGCTGTTGATGTTACAGCAGCCAGACATGATTTAGCTACTAGAGCGCTTAAAATGTTCACGAATAATTTTGATTGTACTAAAACCAACTAAGTCCAAAATTTGTCTTATGTGAGTTTTAGACGTGATATAATTAAGATTACAGTTGATTCATATTTGAGAAGTATGAGCTGTTTTAAAATCGATATTAGATTTTGACCCGTAATTTAAAAATGCGGAATAATACCTAATAAAAATTCATCAAATATTTTTTTTAATAGTGATATGGTAAATTCATCTTATTTAATCGTCTCGTTTTTGGTTAATATATTTATGTCTCGACCGTTTAAACTCATTTACTTTTAAGTTCTCAATAATTTTATCCATTTAGATTATGTAATATTATTGGTCATCTATTTAGACCGGTTTGAGTTTATTTTGAGTGACTAAAATCATTTAATTTTTACAAATATGTTTGTATTTAATTTTTCTTAAAAAATGTTAATTCATTTCTAGAAATTGAAAACACTATTTAGATTTATTATTCTGAAAAAATGTAAAATTAAACTAATGTAAATCATGTATAAAAATCTTATTATCTATGGTTGTCATGCTTAGTTTATTTAAAATGGTGTAATTTAGTTAAAAACCATAAGAGAAAAATTAGTAAGAAATTGATACTCGTGAAAATTTACATTGTCAAAGTGAACCGCCCTCTACATAAATCAAACAAAATCAAATAATTATACAAAATAATTTCTAACATGTATTTGAGAATATTAAATAAATTTAAAATTAGATATGACTGTATATATATAAATATATGTTATTTATAAATTTGTTTTGTTAAGTATTAAAAAATTGACATATTGCAATCTTTTAAGTTAGCTAAATATCTATAATTTCTAAGGAAACTCATATTTATCATGTTTTTGTAAATTAATTATCTTTAAGTGTGAAAAATTACATTAGATGTAATTGAAAGGTTATTTCAAGTTTTGATTCATATTGATACTTCAAATTTAATCATATAGATAGGAAAACATGTTTAGCTATTTTAATATTTATGTTTAGGGGAATACAGTGGAGCATTATGAAATGTATAAGTATTTTCAAAATTAAAATATACCTCACATTTTTAATATTGTAGGGTTTTTAATGATGGGGCAAATTCGTTAGCCATAATTTGAAAATTCATTTTAAACTATGTATAGTATTTTTCAAAACGCCTTGAATGAATAATGATTTTCAAAATTTATAATTCTAAGATTAACTAAAATCTTAAAGAATAATTGACATGTCATGTATATAGTTTTTCATATGTTTTACTTTTATATAGCAATTCGTTTAGTTTTTTTTTGTATTAAATGATATTGATTGGTGGCAAAATTTAAAATAAGAAGTAGTATTACCTTGTAAATATGATAAAAATCTAAGAAAAAAATCCTAAATTTTCAAATAAAATCCACATTTGGCTATAATTGTTTTTTAGTAGGAATATTATGAATAAAATAAATGAAGATTTTTAGAATGAAAAAATGGAACATGAATAAACAGAACAGAAAATTGAAAGTATTGATGGATCAGTCAATTCTACTCATTCCATCAATTCACAAAGAGTTATATTGTCAAATATAAAAAAAGGAATTAATTTAACAAAAGATTTTTGTTTGTTTTATTTTAAAAATGAAATATATGGAATTGTTTTGGAATGATATTCATTATGACGGGTAAATATTTTATAGAATGTTATGAAATAATACATTTCAAACAAGTCTCTTAAATAGTATTCCAGCTCCTTAGTTTTTTTTTTTGAACAGCTCTTTGTCTGTCTATATTTTTAATTTTATCACTTCCTCACGTAGTTGATACTCTGAGCCGTTAGATTGATCCTTAGACGATTCTATAAATATCGAAAACCTTAATCCAACGGCTACGATTACTTATTGCGTGTCAACACTCATCACCGAATCTTTCTCCTCCTTTCCCTCTCCAGCTGGCCGAACACACCGGCTATTCCCACTTTCTCTCTTGGGCCCCACAAAGGCAACTTGCTAAAGTCAGTGGTGAATTACTTAAAACCCAAGGAGTTCAGCTTACGTGGGTCATCTTACGTGGTNTTTTTTTTTAACGTCTGATTAATTATGCTATTACAACGATGAGAATATTACATAGACGATTCTACAACCGACAATTCTATCATCATATAAGAATTCACGCCTGACTGCACCGGTCGAGCTGTCCTATGAGATTCATGTTCGATGATACGCCATGCACCAAGCTGAAGATCTCTTGTAGCCTATTTCTCCATAATCTGCATAATTATGAATTTTCTGGGGTTTGAATCCCAGACCTCCGGGTGTAGAAGCATTACATGAACCCTTAGTCAAACCAATGGACCAAGGGGGCTTCCACGTGGGTCATCTTACGTGGTTAATTTGGTAGTTTCGTCTCATGTTTAATCCCCTGTGTCGCGACTCGTGTTACAAAACTGGCTTCTCATGACGTGTTCGGTCGGAGATATTTAGAAGATCAAAAATATCTAGCTAACTCGTCCACGTTGGCACTCAAGATAAAACCCATCTGGAATTAGATATTGTACTTTCCCTTATCTTTTTGCTTTTGCTTTTTTTCCCTGAAAAAAATATATTTCCTCTCCTTTGAAAATTGNCTCTTACTGGAAAAAAATATATTTCCTCTCCTTTGAAAATTGCTCAGACCAAACTTCTCCACGAATTCTCAAATCTTGATTAATCTCCGATTTCACCGATCTGAAGCTTTTCAGATTTGAATCTTTATCTGAAATTTGAGAGATTAGATGGGAGAGGAAGATAGGGTTATGGAATGGGAGATGGGGCTACCAAGCGAGGAAGATTTGGCGTCGCTCTCTTACTCTCTTGTCCCGTCGAATCTCGCGATGGCTTTCAGCATCACACCGGAGAAGAGCCGTACCATCCACGATGTGAATCGTGCTTCGGAGACTACCTTCTCGTCGCTCCGCGGCGGAGGATCTTCCGATCCCAACAACTCTTCCTCCACCAACAACATCGTCGGCGTCACGGTGGAAGAGGAGGAAGATCGGGTGGGATCGAGCAGTCCCGGATCGGATTCGAAGAAACAAAAGACATCGGAGGAGGTCGAAGAAGGAGATTCGGGGACTGAAGATCTTAATGGGAAGACACTGAAACGGGCGCGTTTGGTGTGGACCCCGCAGCTGCACAAGAGATTCGTGGACGTCGTGGCCCACCTAGGGATTAAAAACGCAGTGCCCAAGACGATTATGCAGCTTATGAACGTCGAAGGATTGACTCGAGAGAACGTGGCGTCTCACCTCCAGAAGTACAGGCTCTACCTCAAAAGGATGCAGGGGTTGACTACCGAAGGTCCCTCTTCTTCGGACAAGCTCTTCTCCTCGACCCCTGTGCCTCCACAGAGCTTCCAAGAACCAGCCGGACATGTGGGAGTGCCTTACGGAGCGCCGCAGATGCCAGTGTATGCCCATCATATGGGTATGCAAGGATATCATCACCAGAGTCACGGTCACGATCCTTATCATCAGAACCATCATCATCATGGAAGTGGTGGACCTGCGAATCCGTATATGATGCAGCAGAACAAGTTCGGATCCGTTGCTTCGTATCCTCCTGTTGGAGGTGGAAGCGCGAATGAGAATTAATATATGAATCGAATAGGTGAGCTTTGTTTTTTTTTACTCGTGGAACTGATTAAGTTTCTGTCTGTCTATTTAAGTACAGTTAATGTTCTCTCACACGATTTGGTTGAAACTAATCAAGTTTCTGTCTTTGCTATATTTAAATGGTATACAATAAAGTCTTTGGTCCTTTTTTAATCGGCTTGTTCTCTGCATTTTCAAATTTTGACAGAACCAACATCAACTAAAAGCCATGTGTTGTGTAATACTGTACTCTTCTAGTTTGTTTATAGATATGCTAACCATAATGAATTAGTGATAGTTTCACGTTCTTTCAATGCTTATGGTAAATTAAACCGTTCCTGCGTGTAAATCATTTGAAATGGCAAAATAGTTGGTTATACTCAAGAGTGAGTTCACCTTCCCTATATTGTTTCTCTCAGCGAAATTCATGTCTTCAGGTAGTTTAGTTATACGGTTCTGGAATACTCCGGCATCTATCCAGGCCTTGATCTTTCTTGATCATTGTTACAGGTTCTTCTTACGGGTTTTTCTAATCCTATCTACGTAGGAGATCAGACAACATATCCTGTCGAATCTAAGACCAATGAGTATTATTGGAGCACAATGCATATACTTGAAGACTTCTGACTAGTTTCATGTACTAATTTCTATATTGTAATGTGAGGCAAGTCTCTTTCCTTGCTCTCTGTAGCAACACCTTATAAATATGTTCTAAGAGAGTGTCTGTCGTATTTCTCAGCATTGTTAACTGTTTATTTCTTTTTAGGATGGCGTCAGGCAGTGTTTGTGTTTATCTACTTTCGATATATATACGTTTAAGACGACCATTATTTTCTTAAGTAATAACCTTTCATTGGATTAGAGAGCCAAACACCAATTAACTTCGAACAAAAGGGAGAAAGTGACATTACAACAAAAGCATGTCTACTGGCTAACATATCTTATTGGTTGTAGCTACGTATGGTTCTACTTTGAGATTTAGATAATAATCTAAGATCTTTTCCTCTCCAATAGATGATCATACTTTTATAAAGAAGCATTAATCTCCAGCAATATACTATTCTCTGCACATCACACATTTAGTGACAACCTTATCCTCACATCACATTAGTGTCCCCCGTTTGATTTTATGGTTGAAAAGTAAGATTCTTCTAGAATAGAAAAGTACATTTGTTTCTTAATAGCAACACAAGTCATTCATCCATTGCTTTCTTCAGCATAAGCTTTTTTAACCTTCTCTTTCACTGGCGAGACATGGTGAAATTATTTAGAGACTAGTTTGCAATTTGTTTCAGTCTTGAAGAAGTTAACAAACTCCTCTAGCGAATTGTGTGAAGAACCTCCACTTCTGAAAGATGCTCTTAGTTTCTCCTTCAAACTGACGGCTCTCTTCCTCATCTCCTCTCCTTCCTCGCCCACCATTAAGCTCTTCACAGCTTGCTCCACCGCTTGTCTCTCTAAATCACCCTCCACCTGAAACCCAATTTTCCAAACACACTCCAAGTACCTCGCATTCACCTTTTGATCACCAGAAAACGGCTTGCAGATCATTGTAACTGCTACCCCAATGCTCTCTAGTGTCGAGTTCCATCCACAATGGCTCCAAAACCCTCCTAGAGCAGTATGAGAAAATACTTCCTTCTGTGGTGCCCATTTCACAATGTAACCTCGATCTGAAACCAAATGACTAAACTCTACAGGCAATGACTCTATCCATTCCGAACCACGTATTGACTCTGGCCTAATCCCCCACAAGAACCGTAGGTTGCTACTATCTAGCCGGAAAGCTGTTTCCATCACTTCATTGCTTTCCACCAAAACTACATTTCTATCAAAGCTAAGCTTCCCAAGCTTACAAATATCCCAGAGTTTTGCTTTTGTTTGTTCAACCATTCAATATAACTCTTGTTCTCTTCAAGCGGACTTGTAGGAGGTGAAGAGAGGCCTACAGGGTACACTGGGATTTCTAGACGTTGTTGCAGCCACAACAGAGATGATTTCTCAAGACAGCTTGTCGTGTTGATTATGACACAGGAAGCTGCCCGTTTATCAACTAGATTCCTATACAGCTCCACTATGCTTTCTAAAGATGCCAAACGTGAAACCGGAAAGTCTTTGTATCTCAGGGGATCGTTTTCTTCTTCTTTGGGTTCTGCGAGAAATATGTCAAGAACCATGCGGTTACAGATTATAGACACTAGTGAAAATAAAAACAGAGGAGTTTTAGAATGCCATTAAAGGGAACCGGCATTTTCTGCATAGAGTTTTTTGAATAAAAAGCGGCAAACAAATGCAGTGGCACTTGTGGTACTGAAAATAACGTTGGGGAGGTTAAAATATTTGGCTGCAGCTTCAGCAAAGTACATGAACTCGTCGTAGATGACACCTGCGATCTCATTTCTTAGTTGTAGCAACAACTGAAATGCTCAAGAGAGCTCTGAAGAATTTAAAGGACCATCTGATCTTTCTTGAAATCTTTTCGACTATTCAAAGCTTTTGGTTTTGGTTTTGGATGATTCAAATTCTTCAGAGAGAACGTCATACGCACTTTTTTTCTTGTCTGCTTTGATATGTTTTTCTTTTGAACTTTTTTGTGTCTGCTTTGATATGTTGGTTTGTATCTGATGTGTTCCTTACTTTCTCCTTGGGAAGGTCTAGGAAATAAGTTTTCTTAAGATCCAAAAATCTATCATATACAGTGCTTTAAGTTACAGCCTGAATGGTATATGCTTCCACATTTATTCGAACTACCTAAATCACCGCTAAAAATAGTGTCTCACCGCCGTATAGTACGCAGACGTCATTTAAACGGTCCCCTAAGTTGCGTTTTACAACACTTCACTGAGAAACCATACGAAATTTATGCATATCAGTCTCCAGTTATAACGAGATACCGGTCTATTGTCACTCTAGGGAGTTTCATCGAACACTTAGATACTGATACAGTTTTACCAACCAGCTTCTCGTTATTAATTTTCTCTTCCCATTTGTGAAAGAAGGTATACAAATAAGCGAAATATATTTGCACAATAGATTTCTTGTGCAGAAAATAACAAACAAAGTATGAAATAGAAGAGAATGATGCTGGTGAAAAGCTATGGAAAAGAGAAAGAAATGATTTTGTTTTTTCTTCTGATGTCAAATGATAAATACACACACTTAAGAATGACACACGTACAATTCAAAGATAAAACCCCCATACCCCATTGCTCGATATTGTTTTAGTCCATCTTTCATTTTGCAAATGGATCACTTAATCACATCTTTTTGGCATCTATACACTCGGGGATGATTTGATGTACGGAGGATCAAGAACTGCCCGCAAGCGATCAGGGATCATGAGCTTCATCTGCCGTCCTCTGGTTCTTAGTTTCAGCTCCATTAAGCTGGGCATAGCCTCTTCTTCTATCTGTAACTCATCTAATCCGTCGATGTAAAACACAAGTTTCCTTAGCCGACCAAAGCCTTGTTCGCTGATCCTCATCTTTTCTCCTGAGAAATAACAAGAATCCAAGATCACATCTTCCAGTCTTTGCAATTTCTTTAATGAAGGCATTGGGTCTTCCTCGAGATGTAAACCGACAAGCTTCAGGGACTCAAGACTAGGAAATATAAAATCCATGTTGTCGGGAAGTCTCCTTATGTGGCAACGCAGTGTCAACTTGACTAGGGTTTTGAACCGAACTGCTTCCTCTGATTCGGACGATAGCTTGAAGGTGGGTACCTTCAGCGTTAAGACACGAAGTTTTGTTAATTTAGAGAAGGAAGACAAGTCCAAAGGAACTCTTATTCTGATCCACCCACACGGAGTCGTAGATCTCCAACTCCCGAAGATTTATGAGCAACTCTTGTTTCAGTTTGATTCAGCTGTATGAGGAGATAGACCTCAATGTCTGAAGGTTAACTGCATCGCCTATTAGCAAATCTCCAACGAATCTTCCCATGAGATGCCTCAGTGATGTGAGCCTACGGAGATCAGTTACTTTCCTGAAAGAGTCATTTCCCGATGCGTCGAGAGTCTGTAGAAACCGCAAGCTGGAGATAAAAGCTGGTAACTCACGGATAAAAGTATCAGCTATCCCAAGGTATCTCAAGTGGATCAACTCTCCTATTACATCTGGTAAATGAAGCCCTTCGAGATGAAGAACTCGGAGTAGCTCTAGTTTCAAGGTAATGGGTTTGACAGAACCCCATAGTGTTCTGTTTCTTTCCCCGAAGAACAAGAAGGATCTCATCCGTTTGTTAATACGTCTCTCGCACGAGTAAGGGTCCATATGATGGTGAACGACTTCCCTTCTACAAGTAGTAGAAGACTGTTGGTCGTTATAAATATGTACAAAGTTGACCTCTTTGGCTTTCTTGATAGCCACGTCTCTCAGAAGATCATGGATTCTACAAGACTTCACTTTACCTCTTTCTGTTCTTACTGCTTCCACTAGGCTTCTGTCTATCAGCTCTTCTATATAATACCGAGTCACATCTTCCATCATCATCTCTCCATCCTCTTGTACAAACCCTTCAGCTACAAGTAAGTGTATTAACTTCTCTACGTCGATCTCATAGTCCTCTGGAAAGACGCTAAGGTAAAGAAAGCAGAGTTTCAACTCGTGTCGCAGATCCTTGAAGCTTAGGTCAAACACAGTGGAAAGGTGAATGCAATCATCTTTCAGCCGTCTCCAGAAACTGGCACACACATCATTCCACTCGTTTGGCCTCTTCCTAGACATAAGGCCAGCGAGAACAACAATAGCAAGTGGTAATCCATGGCATTTCTTAATCATTTGTTTTCCAACTTTCTGAAGATCTTCATCGACCTGTTGCATATTCATGAATGCCTTCTGCTCAAACAATTCCCAGCTTTCATTAAATGTCAAGAACCTTAGCTCATGGGCATAGACTCTCTGGTCCACGCCTTCAGCAACAGCTCTGATACGGGTAGTAATGATAACTCTGTTTCCTTTATGGTTGCTAGGTAGCGCTCTCTTCAGGCTCTCCCACGCTTCTCTCTCCCAAATATCATCTACTACCACCAGATATCTTTTCCCTTGTAGAAGACCGTGAAGGTAAACTTCTAACTCCTCCTCCCCAAGAATCTTGATCTTTTCCATCTCTTCTCCCGAAGCCACTCCTAAAGATCTTATGATTCTCAGAAGCATGTCTCTCGTGTTATATATTTGGGAAACAGAGGTCCACGCACGGTAAGCAAATCTTGTTTTCACATTGTTAGAGTTATAAAGCTTTCTGGCTAGAGCAGTCTTTCCAAGACCTCCCATGCCAAATATGGAGATCATATATCTATTCTGATCCCCGTTGTCATCAACAAGCTTTGCTAAGAGAAACAAATTTAAAATCATATTCCAAACCAACGACAAGCTCTTCCTGATCAACAGATCGAGCACTTTGAAGCTGCTCATAGTCAGAAAACTTGAAGTACCTTTTCTAGTTCGAGACTCATTGAAGTTGCCTATGCCATAAGTCTCCCTCTTGCGAGTAACATCCAAGACTCTTCTCTTGAGGGTTTTGATATCACTAACTATATTGTAAGCATCAATCTTCTCAACTATTTTATTGGTCAATCTCATCAAGCCTTGCCTTTGCGATCTTTGTTCTACTTTCAGGTTATAGCTGTCAAGGACATCTTCAACATCATAAGCTATGTCCAAAACCAGTTTTGTCCACTCTTTTGAAACTTCATCTTCTCTTTCTCGAGCTTCAACATCTTTTAGATAGCCTCGTATGCAGGTCAACTCCGCCTTCAGCTCCTCTAGTTCGTCTTTGATTCCCATAAAAATGGACGCTTCTTCGATGAGATAGTTACCCATCTTTCCCACCACAAAACCTGTTACGGCATCTACCATGTCAACAAGATGGAGTTGAATCCAAGGAAAATATGAACAAGATTGAGGATATGTTTAATTCCTTGTGACACTTTGACTTTTTGGATATTTGTTTTTAGAACTTGATCAAATTTACTCCCCTCTTATTTTAGAGGCATTATTATGCCCTGTTTGTAACAAAAAGTAATGTATCTGTATGTTTTGAAAAAAGTTCAAAGTAGACGTGAGACCAATATAAATGTTCATATGTCAACTTTTTGTTTTGAAAATAAAAAAAAAAAGGAATTGATATATGAACATATGAACATTCATATGTGTCGACAAAAAAAAAAAAAGAACATTCATATGTCAACTTTCATACGATTTTTCGTGGAAGTTTCAGTTTTGCAATATATGTCGTATATATTCTGAAAGGTCGTGTTTAATCCCAAAGTTCGACAATTAAAAATGTTTGAAAAATTAGNTGAACTAGTCGTCTATATTCTGAAAGGTCGTGTTTAATCCCAAAGTTCGACAATTAAAAATGTTTGAAAAATTAGAAAAATGTTGTGTCAAATCTATCTCAACTTTTGGCTCAGGTTTTTGTTTAATTAAAAAAGAAAACAAAAACTTTAGGGATTCAACACTAAAATTTACACATCATTGTGTAACTTTATGTTTGAAAATTAAATCATACAACCTGTAAAACTTGGTGTAAGTGTAACTGTAATATAAGTTGAACTAAGTCACACTTTTAGTAACTATATAACTTAGTAAAAGTTCAACTAGTTTTGATTGTATCTTTTATTTTTCCAATATTTTTCTTTTTGGATAGAGTGTTGTTGTTGATATATTTATTGAACTTAAAATAAATAAATAAAATTTGTAGAGAAAAACTAATGACATTACATTATGTGAAATGTATTTTATATAACCTTA
>OVBX01006084.1:0-12241 GCA_900406325.1 Erucastrum elatum
TAAACAATCAAAACCCTCTACAACCCTTTATCGAAAACATTTATCGATTTACATCTCATAACTAGAAAACCCTAATTTTTTTTCAGATCCGATTTCGAATCAGAGAACTAAACCCTAAAAAAATCCACTATCAACATCTACAACCGTTTCTCCAAACCGATTACTCGAGTTGCATCTCATAACACGAAAACCCTAATTTGTTTTCAAACCCTAATTCGGAATCAGAGAACCCTAAAACCGTAAAACAAACCAGAACATCCATCTACAACCCTAACCAAAAACCGATAAAACGATTTATCTCCGTTTCTGGAAACCCCCAAAATTTTTGTAAATCTATAAATTGTTCGAACCCTGAAATCGACCCAATCAAACGGTAAAAGTACTCTGAACTCACCTTAGCTCGTCGATATGTGAGATCGAGGTCGAAAAGATCGAGAAAATCGCCTTTACTAGTCGAGAAAAAGAAAATCGCCCTAGAGCCGTCGAGAGGTTTTTTTTTTGGAGAAAGGGGAAAATGAGAGCAAACGCGATGAAACCCTACTTTCCTCTTCGTCAACGCGGAAAGCATTGACCAATACGCTGTCGACGCGTGGTAAAATCCACGTCTCGCGAGTTCGTCACGAAGGCCCGGTTCAGCGAAATCATCTCTTTTTTTATTTCATTTTAATCAAAAGGCCCTAAAAGCCCGAGCCCACGAACCGCGTCAAAACCGCCATTGCGCATGCTCTAATGATGTATCCCTGATACTTTTTTCGTCAACAATGTATCTCTGTTTGTTATTTTTAATTACAGTTTATGAATCATACTTATATTCCATCACCATCTTGTTCCAACTTCCAAGAACAAGTGACGTTAAGATTTTGAATAATGAAAACACTAGTTGAACATCAGAAAACGTAAAGCAAATATTGTTATTAGTTTTGTCCGAAAAAAAACACTGTTATTAGAATAAACTGGTCATGACGCAGTTGTTCAGACAATAATTATGAAATGTAAAAACGTACAAGATTAGAGACTGAGCTCATTATTTTTAAAATATATTATTTTCTAATAATTTCTATGTTCCACTTTTCTCCCTGTACATAGTCCATCTCTTCTAAGATCTCGAGAGGTAAAAATAGGTTAATTAACCCTAACAAAAAGACCCTTTACTAATTATATATACATAACTTGAATATTAGGTCAAACGAAAGTCAGTAAGGTGAAACCCTAAGATGGTATCCTTTTGGTGCAGAAACCCTGGGAAATACCACTAGTTTATCTCCTCCTTTCTCCTCCCATCTGCACAAGGAAAATCAAAACATTAAAATCTCAAATCACCCGTCACAACAACAACAAAAAAAAGCAAGTGCTTTGCACATTAAAGAAACATGGATTAAGAACATACTTGTATCTTGTAACAAAGTAGTGAATGAAGCTCGAGACTTCAGAAATTCCTAGTTCCTTTCCAGGGCAATGTCTCGATCCACCTCCAAAGAGTAAGAAGTAGCTCACTGATTCCATTTTCTTTTCCTGCATATTTAAACACCCAAAGAAACCATCTATGTGAGCCTTAAGTTTCTACATAGCAAAACACAAGAGTACCAAAAAGAAACAGAGTTTTGCAAATACTAACCATCCACCTCCATGGGTTAAAGATCATTGGATCTTCATACAGAGATGTATCATAATTAATCTCCCTTGTGTAGACGTATATTCTCCAACCTTTTGGGATTAAATACCCTGTAAATGTATTTAAATGAGACCTATTAAGTATTTATACAAATAACAATGTTTTCATCAAGATTGCAAAATTAAAGGTTGATCCTCTCATCTGTCAAAATAATTGAACTAAAACCATGGGGTCACGGGGAGATGATTGCTTTGCTGGACTGGTTGGTTTATATTTGTAAATAATTGATGTAATGTAAGGTCCACATGCCCACATTTCTCTCTCTCTCAAACACACATAAAGATAAAAAAAAAATCTTCAGTTTCAATCAAATTATAATACTAGTTTCTTACCGTTGAGTTCCAAGTCGTGAGTAGTTTTTCTCAGGACGCCATTAACAACCGTTGCTAATCTTGATGTCTCAAAGATCACCTATTAAGAAAATTGTCCAAAAGGAATAAATAAATGACAATGTGAAAAACTGAAATCAAGAACAAAAAAATATTAGTAGTTTAATTTGTGTACGAAAAATACTCACAGCTCGTGTGAATTTCATGGATTTAATATCGTCAAGATTAAGCGGTTCGTCAGGTCGTTTTCTGTCTCTTATAGCCAAATGTTCTCTCTGTAATCAAAAACCAATCATCAATAACTAAACCGGATTAAACCGTCAGAAACTCGAAAAATCCAGTTGTGTTTCTTAGGAACATACTCTGAGTTCTTTAAGAGCTTTAGGGTGATCATGGAGATACTTAAGAGCCATCATGGAAGTAACAGAGACTGTCTCATATCCCGAATACAAGATCGTTAATACTTGATCTCTTATCTCCTTATCGGTTAACAAGTATCGGTTATCTTCCTTCTTCATCAAGTAACCCAACATATCTGTATAAGTTTCTCCTGACTCTCTCCGTTCTTGCATCAGCTTTGTCAATAACCTATCGATATTAGTTCTTGCCTGAGAAGTAACCAAACAGGTCAGTAACTTTCACTATTTTCTTTTTAATCTTTTTGATATCAAGATTCTGAGTATTTTACTTGGATTCCACCACGGTATTGCGTTCCTGGGAGATCGATTGGGACAGAAAGAGTTCCCTCAACAAGCTTGAAGAACTCAGTTCTATATTCTTCAACCTCTGATTTTTTCAAAGTCTCTGCTATTTGTAACAGCGATGATAAAAAGGTCATCTGCATAAAACGGAAACATACGAATTTATTAAAATTATTTCTTAATACGTGTGAAACAAAATCGAACCAAAGAATTATTAGAGGGTGGGGTAATTATTTAATTTCTTTATATCTTGTATTAAAAAAAATTACTAATAATAAATATAATATTAACGTATCTTTTGATAAAACTAAATTATAACAACAAATTTCATGATAATTTTTTTTTAAGTAAATAAATTTCTCACATTAAAACATTAAATCCATAATAAAGGTTGAGTGAGACCAGAGATTCAGATTTCAATGTCTAAAAAACAAAGAAGAAAGAGAAAGAAAGGCAAGAACGTACATGTTTGGTCTTTTCTTGGATATCAACGGTTTCGAACTCATCCCAACCAGAAAGATAACTTCTCATGAATGCATCAATCTTAGGCAATAGATGCTCTTCCATCATGGCCGGGTTCGTAAGAGAGAGCAATGAGCCTCTCATGAGCCGGTGGCTCGGTCCGTGAACCGCAGCAATGTTGCTTGTCCCGAGGATATCAAGCATAGATTGTGGGTAGCCAGCGACTAGTCCTTTCGACTCGTTCATTAAAATGTATCTGTTGAGTTCTGCGTCCATTGAGACTATTGTTGGGCAACCAAGAATGTGGGATTTGAAGAAACTCCCGTATCTGATAAGAGAAGAGTTTTTTAGTTTCTCACAAACCTAAATGACCAAGTGGCCCACGAACAGAGTTTAACTAAACTTGTTGTACCTGAGTCTCTGGTTCTTCATGAAATTTGGTCCTTGTTTGAGAAACTCAGTGGTTTCACCAAAAATTGGCCAGCCCATGGTACCAGGAGGAAGACCTTTCTTGGAATATCGCATCTGGTTCCATCGGAGAAGAGCGGAGCAGATGCAGACAATGATCAGAAAAAGACCAAACATCATCATCATTATACCCATCTTCTCTCCCTTTTGTTTCCTATTTTCTTTTTCTATTCTTCTTGTGTGCTCTGTTTTCGAACAGAAGCAGTAATAGCTAGAGAGAAAGAGAGAGATGGTTAATGGTTTGGGACTAAATGACTGTGCGTGGCATTGTTTATATAGGCACCTAAAGGGAAGGAGAGAGAGAGAGGATGATGGAGTTACTAAATAGAAAGACTCAAACAGAGAGAGGATGATGGAGTTAGATTTTTAACCAACTCTGTAAACTATTGAAAACCCTTTAGCAAAAAAAAAAAAAAAAAAAAAACGGTAAACTTTTTTAGTTTAAAATGTTGGTTCAACGAGGCTATCATTATTGTTTTGGGAATAAAAATGATAAAATAAGCATAAATTGGGGAATTTAAGCAAATCATAAACTATCAGATATAGCAAATTACTATAGTAATGACTTAAATATCTTCATCACTACAAGACTCTTTAGTTAAATAGTTTCTTTTTGAGCAAAACTTGGGTTACCTGGTAAATTTTCAAATTCACCTCAAATCTAAGGATTAATCAAAATATCAAAAAATCATGTAAGATTAATAAAAAAACAAAAGAAAAAAGAAAGAAAAAAAGGTGAAAACAAAAACGACGACTGCAATTTGTTTTGTATTTTGTTAATTTTGTTCATGACTTTTTCTTTTTCATCACCACAAAAAATATTGAGAGTTTTGCTTGTCAAATTGGGCTCTACAATCATCTTCTTTCAATTCTAGTTAGTGTTTATAATTAAAATATAGAATTTAAGATTTACGATTTAGAATTTAAGGTTTAGGCTTAATGTTGATATTATTTCTCTAAAATTTCAAGTTTTGGTTCAAGATCTAGGGTTTGGGTTTAGGGTTTAGGTTTGGGATTTAGGGTTTAGTGTTACTATCGACTTCATTCTTTTAGAATTTAAAGTCTCAGGTTTGGATTTAGAGTGCAGGATTTGAATTTGGGATTGATTTTAGATTTAGGGTATAGAGTTTAGATTTAGGATATATGGACAGATGATAGTAGATTTCAATTTGAGAAGCATAGATTTCAATATTCTTTGTGAATTATGAAGAAGAAGTCATAGATAGCGTAGTTTTTTTCACCTTTTTTTAATTTTGTTTTTTCTTTACTATTCCTACATGATATTTTGATTGGTGTTTAAAATTGAGGTGAATTTGATAATTCATTACAGGGGTAAACCTAAGTATTGTTCTTTTTTTTACTGGAAAGAGTTAAAATCTGGTTACTCTTAGTTATTTAGTTTAGCTTTTTTTTCTCTAATTGTTTAAATTTTTTTTAGTCTATTAAGTTTTTGTGAAAGCATTGTAGCTCAGTAGTTAAAGTTTAAAGGTTTTTACATATAGATATGGGATTTGAATCTCATGTGACACAATTTTTATATCAAAAGGTTTGAGTTTAAATTCTCAGAAAAGACAGATTATGCAGAAATAATTGTCACCGGAAAAAAAACTATTAAATCCTCGTTTAATAAAAAAACTACAAAATATAATATATGTGTATATATACAAATATTTATTTTTTGTGACTGAAATATCTCTTTCACCAAAGAATTTTTTTTATAAAACTATAACTTTGATATTAACAAAAGATAAATTGAATAATATTTAAGCAAGATTATCTTTTCTGTGAATAACTACAAATTTGTGGATGATAAAAAGTAGCGTAACAATAATAACAATGATGATAATACTTATAGACCAGAAAACTAGATAATTACTTTTCTTCTTTTATTAGAAGTAGTTAAAAATGGTTACTCTTTGTTAGTTTATCTTATTTTTCCTTGTAACCTTTTTTGTCTAAGCTTATATTGACTATTACATCCAAATTTTAATTCTACAAATCTAAGTTCTCGTAAAATTTTCACAAACAATAAAATCCAACAGGCTCTCTTGGAAAAAAATATATACACTCCTCAGAAAATTAGAACCAAACAAAGCTAAGTATAAACAAAAATAACATAGATTTCTCACTCTAAACTTTGTATTCCCCTAGTTTTATTTTAATTCGTTTTGGTTTTATTTTAAAAACTGTTGTTTTAGATTACGCGCATATATTAATAAAAAGAATTAGTTTTATATATTTTATAAGCAAAAATATCATTACTTATATATCTAACTATATTTCAACCAATATAAAAATATATATACTAGATAATATTAAGAATCATATAACATATAAAGTTAATTAATTTATAGTTGAAATTCTAAAATTAATGATATTTATTTTAAAACAAAATTAAAATGGAAGAAATGGAATATTACTCTGCATGAGTTTGTTGTTCATATAGAAATAGAATTACTAATTTAGTTTATAGAATCTATATGAGTCTGTTTATGTTGCTGAAAAACAAAACATTTTATTCAAATAATATTTGAAATCAGTAATTTAATACTCAATGCCCGCACAAATTATTGTTTAACCAAGTTACAAAAAAAATATTGTTTAACTATTAGTCTCTTGCGTGAAATTGAGAATGAAACAGTGAACTGTTAATTAACATAAATAATGGTTTTCGACAACAATATAAAGGTTGACTATTTAATCATAGTATTTGTTTTTGAAAATACTATTTAATCATAGTTGTGCACAATCAATGATGAGTTTAAGAATAAATATCCATATATAATACTTGAATATTTAATTTACTGATCGAAAATTTGAGGAACTAAAAAAACAATCTCTCCTTTTTTACATTAAAATTTGAAATATTTTCAAGTTAGATATAACCAATATACAAGTTTTTTTGATGAAACTATATGAGATTATCTACATTTTGAAGGACATTTTTGAGTTTCTACAATGACGCATAAAACAATACAAATAATTATAGTTCTGTAGTTATGTTGATATACTTCATGTTTATAAAATCACTTATGGATGATTTCATATTACTTAGACAATTATATGTTATACATTGAATCTCTACTTTAGATAACTATATGTAGTAATCCTTACTTTAGATAATCATATATTGTACATCGATAATATAATGCAAATGTAATTATCTTATATTATTTTATATATTCTTAAAACTAAAAAAATCATTTTCTAGGATTAATTATCTTTTATATTGGTTCAAACTGATAATTTTTTAATTAGGAATTATTTCAAAAATTATTTTATAATACCAACAATACGATGTAACTGTAGTTATTTTGTATTGTTTTATATGTCATTATAAAAACTCAGCAATTTCTTTCTAATGGTAAAGATCTAGTATAATGATTTATTTAACTTGAAATATTTTTAATTATGTGTTTTTAAAGATTGATGTTCACGACTTTCAGTCCGAATGTCAGAATATAACGAAAAATAAATTTTTAATTCCTTAAATATTTTCAATTGGCAAATTAAATATTTAAATATTATTTTTGCATATCTGTTCTCTAAATAATTTCGATTGCACAGAATTATGATTAAAATATTCAACCGTTAAAAAGTTGACAGAAAACGTTATTTTCCACTCATAAATTAACGGGCGACTATTTCGTTTTTAATTTCGCACAATCAACTATTAGTTTGATGAATAATTTTTTGTGAGTAATATTAAAATATAATAAATACCAATTTCAAATACTTCAAAAATAGAATGTATTTTTTCCTTTTCTAATACGACATTAGATTTAAAGGAGACCATTTAAGTAGCTAAAGTAAGGATTAAGAGCCTATTAGCTGAATATCAAAAGGTGATCATTAAAAAATTGTCTAGATCAGGAAAAAGGGATGTAGACAGAGTAGAACTTAAACCACCAACTCATTCTTCAAGATCTCAGACATGAATGCTTGTTTGGTAGTGGGTGAGGGAAGATTCTTCGTCTCGGGTAAATTATAGTTTATTACTTCTTTTTTTTTGAACTAATTATCGTTTATTACTTTATTGTTGCATCTTTATGGGGTTTATTATAAATAAAACGTTAATGATTTCGATATAATTTGGATGAAAAGGTATAGCCGTATAGGTATTATGTACCTTCGGTTCACATACCATCGTAAGTTTAAATAATAATAACCTTAATGTGTCTAATTTAAGTCGACACTTGAACTAATGAGGGTCAAATAACTTGAACTAATAATTTACTTAATTATTTTTTATCTCCACACTTTAAAGAATTTGGTATCACATTCTGGATTAAATTAATAGGTATGTTTATTATACGACATTGTTGTAGGGTTGAGTAAATGATGGTATAACAAAAGTAATAGTTATTAATAAATTTTGAGAGACAAAATTATTAAAACTATTATCCGTTGATATAATAAATAAAAGAAAGGAAGAACTGAATGAAGGATTGAAGGGTACTTGGGGGAGATGAGGATGGGCACATGGGCACCACCCAAAAATAAAGTACATTTACACCAAAAGCACTACAATAAATGATACCTAAAAACAATTTTATTCCATTTATTCCTTAAAAGAACTTACAAGAAGTTCACGTGTATGTTCTTATGTTTTCGTATGGAAGTTTGCATTAACTCGCTCTAAGACACATATCAACTGCCATTCCTCCATGTGAATAAAAGAGTATACAAAATAAATCAAAAAGTTTTGAGAGCACCTATACATGGAAATGTGATGGATGATGGATAACCAATCGCTTGTAATGAATTGATCGTACCTATATTAACACAACTACACAAGCATACTGAGTTATCTCGCCGTACAGAATGTGGAATGAAGTGTAATGTAGAATGAAGTACTGATACAAGAATTTTTATCGACAAACAAAATAAAGTATCAGTATAAGAAAACAGGAAGATCAAAGATTCAAGCGACATTTTCTCAACTAGTTAAATACTCATATTTTTCATAGTAAGTGTCTTAAAGTTTTTGCATATATGTTAAAAAATTATTAAACTTTTTGTTTCATTCCTATTTAATAATCTCTATGTTTTAATTTAATGGTCATGGTCATTGTAAAAATAAAATTTTTGTTTCAAAATAAATATTGTTTTAGAATTTTAATTCAAAATTACTGATGAAATTATTCTGTTTATTTTTCTATTGGTTGAAATATGTCTAAGAGTATAAATAATTGTATTTTCATTTGGAAATAAAAAATCTGTTTTATTAATATGTGTTAATAAACTTGTAACGATAATTAAAATGAAACAGAGAAAATATATTTTTTGGTTGGTTAATAAATATATTAAAATGAAACAAATAAAATATATTAATAAGTGAATTAAAGATAAGAGCAAAAATTAGAAAACTTGGTTAGTATATGCTTTGAAAATGTATAACGATTTTTATAATGAAACGAAATTTAAAAAGCTAAAACAGCACATGATATGAGACATAGAGAGTATTCAAATGACTATTTTCAAGTTAAACGCATACCAATATACATATGGCTCGTTTTTTGGTAGAATATTTACACTACGCAAAAAGGCATAAACGTCATAAATTATTTGTAGGAAAATAACAATTTAACGTATACTATTGTTTTAAAATTTTAAATAAAAACGTTGATGTTGTTTGAAAACTAATTTCTCCTTTTGCTAATGGTTACTGTTACTGTTTAAAATTGATTTCCATGACATAGAAATATAAACTAATAATTAATAACATCAAAATTATGGTTATCATTACGATATAGACTAACGGTTAAGAAATATTTATAATAATATCAAAATTATGACATTTCTTTGTTTTGAACATTATTATGATATTTCTTGATTTATCGAAATTAACTAAATCAGAAATGTACTTTAAATGAAATAGTCAAAATCAAAATCTTACTTTAAATGAAACAGTATTAAATTATGAAGTTAATAATTTAACGAATTTTTAAATGTTGTACTGTACATATGATTTTGGTTGATAAAAGTTTCGTGGAAGAAAATCATTTGAGTGGGTATTCTGAACGTGTATTAAATATATTGATAATTTCATGCCATTTTTCTGTAGATGTTTTTTCTTGACACGAGGTACGTGCATATTATATACACGGGTTACGTGAGTATATACAAATAATAAGTATACATATATATGTGTGTGAAATAGCAAAGAGGGAGAGCATTGGTTTTACAACGTTCCTGCTACTGTTCTAATTGCAGGTTTGAATTTTGGTCCGCCTTGAAATTATGAAATGTAAAAATATACAGATATTTAAATGAAGTATTTTATATAGAGGCATGTCCGCATGTGTCTGCAGACGTCATCGTCCATCCATGACGTTTGATAAATATGGGAATCTTTATTTTCACAGTGAAGGAATATTTGTAGGAGTTCGGACACATTAGCACAGACCGATTAGAACTTAGAAGAGTATTGATCAAAAAAAAAACTTAGAAGAGTGATTAAGCTTTTGTCGCCGCCGTCACGTGCATGTAGTGTATTTAAATTTTTTGCCGCCGTTAGAAAAACCACCAAAAACTGTTGACGAGAACAGCCTGAACAAGGATCGGAGAAATGGTTATGTAAGCACAGGCCTTGAGAGTTCAACTCGTTCAAAAATACTCCAACTTTAGATGAGCATGTGTTGAAAATGAATCTGATTGTGAGGACCGGTTCAATAAATTCGAATTCTCGGACCGATGCATGATTTTATTAAAAGAAATAAAGAACTGATGTGGAGGTACATCGACGTGTGTGCGTAACGGATAGCGATCAGCAGCAGTAGACTTTGGCACTGGAAATATCGATAGAAAGCAATAACTAGATAGTCTAGATTGAGGATAATAATAGCCTCAACCAAATTTTATGGTCTGGTGGTGATTAATTTGAGGGTAAAAGTTCAATTCGGTAAAGTCACTAGAGTTTAAGTTTCGACAATTGAAAAATTTACATTTAGACATCATCAAAAAAAGAAACTAAAACGTGCCAGCATGTAACTAGTACAGAAATATTCTGATCCTATAAAAATGATCAGAGCTTTTGACATTTACCTAATATTTAAGTTATATAGAAGATATTTACAAATATATATTCACAAGAATTTTTAAAATAAAATTTCAAAGTATTATTCTTTCAACTAATCAAATACAATAACAATTAATTCTACATTTGAGCGAGTTTTCTTGATAAATATTTATATTTATATATGATAGCCTTTAGAAAATACCACACTATAGTTTTTAAAAATACCATAGGATAGCCATAAAATAGAACACAAAAATAAAAATGACTAAAATAAATTTTTAAGAAGAGATAAATGACAATTATAATCTTACTAAAATAATTTACATAGAAGATATTTATAAATAAATATTTTAATAAAATAATTTGAAAAAAAAAACTGGATTTTTGTTTTTTTTTGAAATATCCCTTTTAATTCAATTTAAGAAAAAACATTTCGCTGAATCTTTTTTTCTTGCTGATTAATTTTATTAACAAAAATAAAAATTATCTTTAGAAAACCCTTCTTAAATATATATAAATATATATATAATATCTTCATGAATTTGAGTTTAGGAAGAACTTTCTAAATATATATGATACTTTCATTAATTTGAGTATATGAATACTTTCCGTATATGTATAATTTAATTTTCAGAAGATCATCCTAAATATATATAATATCTTCCTGAATTTAAGTTTCAAAAAAAAAATCATGATTAGTATGATAAATTTAGAAAGATACTGACAGACATGTATAATATTTTCATAAAATTTAGAATTTTTCAAAAATGTGTGTTTAAAAGACATTCTTAAATGTGTATTTAAGGGGGTGTTATTGGTTTTATAACTTGAAGTCAACTCCAATAGATTTAAAACTGATGAGATTTTAAAAACTTTGATTCATTTGAGCAGTTAGGATATATGATTTTTCAAACTATTTTAAAATCCATGTCAGTGTAAAAGGGAAATCTGTAGGATATTATTTGAAATATACAATAGAGTTGGGGAGTTTTGTTCTATTTTATCTGAATCATCTTTTTCGTTAAAGTTTTGTTTCATTTTATAAATCTATAATAAAAAGTATTTTCAGAAGATCACCAATGAAATAACATATTATAAAAATGAAAAACAGGTTATGTAAAACACCCTCGTATTGTGGTCACTGCAGAATCACAAGAGGAGACAAAAAGGTTAGGTGATTACCAAAACAACATTTGAATGAAAAATGATGACCAACGTGAGAGAGATGACCAAACACAGAGACCTCATTTTGATGAAAAAAATAATGAAAGGCGTTTTTCATTTTGCAAATATGTAGGTAAAAAGTTAGATTTTGAGAGATGTATTTAACACATGAAATCATCTTCTAATTCAGTTAAAATCTTTCAAATCAAATGAGTTATAATAATCTATTAAATTTGAATAACACAAGATTTGAAATGTTATATTGAAGTCTTAATTTGAATAACAATAGATTTTAAATATTTTTATTGAAAATATTGTAAATATATAAACCAATAACACTAGATTTTAAAATATTTTAATAAGGTTATTTTAAATACAACAACCAATAACACTTGATTTTAATAAAGAATTTAAAATCAACCAA
>OVBX01006085.1:0-12239 GCA_900406325.1 Erucastrum elatum
AGATTATTTTTTAGTTGCATTAGTTGCAAAAAAGTGTCCCAAGAGCAATAAGTGACTTTCAATGTAATAAAAGGCCATAAAGTGACATGCAATGTGATTCACTCTTAGTTATGCTTTAGTTAGAAAATAAATGAAAAAACAATTACACTCTTAAGTTAAGAAAAAATATCTTAAGAGTAGAAAGTGATTTCTGGTGATATTATAAATCACGAAGTGATTCTGAGTGTAAATCACTACATTTACTAGTGTGGCAAGAGTAATTTATGTGTATGTATGTATATTGTATTGCCCAGAAACAAAATTTGTTACATGAACAATGTTATAAAGGTTTATCAAAAATGTTATAAACAAAATTCAGAAGGACGAAAGAGAAAAGATATTTGTTTGCGTTTTTTTCCACATATCACCAAATTCGAGCAAGACAGTACAGATTTTCCTTTTTTTTGTCATGAAGCTCAGGCTTTAAAAAAATTAGTGAGTAACAAAATGATGGACATCCAGAAATCATTGTATGTTTCAAAATAGAAACTCTGCAGTTTTATGTGCATAATTGTTTGTTTGATGACATATTCTTTGATTGTTTTGGGCTGGAATATAACGCTACTGTGTTGTTTTGTTCCATTTAATTACGTAATTACAGTAAAACATCTATAAATTAATAATGTTAGGACTTTGAAATTTTATTAATTTATAGAGATATTAATTTACAAAATTTCCTTATTTAGATTTTTTTTCTATTTTTGAATATGTTTATTTATATAAAAAAAAAAATATTTTATTTTACCGTATGTACATTATTTAAATTTTAGAAACTTGACTTCCATATTGTTTCACTATCTTATTTTATGTATAATTTTATGTTTCATAGAATTGTTAAGTGGTTTTCGGTATAATTTACTAAATATTATCAAAATATATTGAAATGTTAAGAAACAAAAAGAATTTTCATTCAGAATATAAAACCAACAATATAATATTTAACTTCTACTTATATAAAAAATATATATAGATAGATTATTAATTTATGATTTTACAGGGACTATATATTTACATAGAAATTTTATAAATATTATTATCTTATTATTTTATTGATTTGTGTTATATTTAACACCGGTCCAATTTGGGACCGGCAAAATTTATTAATTTATAGAGATTACTAATTTATAGATTATTAATTTATAGAGGTTCAATTGTATATATGATTTTACACATTATCGTTGTTACTATGTGGAAACTGAGAATGAGATGTTTGATTAGATATGAATTATGTATTGTCATACAATACAGCCAACAGTGAAAAGATTAAAAAGTTTAGTCGCTTCTTTTAGTTTGTCTTTGATGAGAAAAAATTTTTTTTAGAAAACAATTGGATATCGGTTCATCTTAATTTCGAAATTATAAATGATTACACGCTTCATTTAGGTTATTTGTTATAACAGGGTAACACACTCAAGTAAAATTCTGTTAGAAATGTAATACTTTATTAATTTGTAACAATATTAATCTAAAAAATGATTTCAAATAGAATGAGTGAAATTTCCAATAACATTTTTTTTATAAAAAAATCAAAATGCTAAAATAATTTTTTTAAAAATATTTAGTAAAACACTAAAAACTAAATAAAATTTCATTATAAATTGAAATCAAATATAAACTGAAACAAACATATATTATAAACACATCATTTGCTGTTGCATAATATATAATATTTATTATTTATGACTTTATTGAAACTATTTATATATTACTTTAAAATATAAATTTTATATTTTTATCACATTACATTTGTTTTTCAATTGATTTACCTTGGATGTGAGTATATTAATTTATTATCGCGAAAATTAGTTATAATAATAAATTTTGATACTCTTAAAAAGAACAAAACATTATTTACTTTTACTTTAGATTTTCTTCAACTATATCAAACTAAAATAGAAATCAAATAGAAAAATATAAATCATTACATTTCCCTTAATATTTTTAATTTAAATTTTTTGTTCTTTAAAAAAATATTGTTAGTGGTTTTTAAGTTCAAACCAAAAAAATTTAATAAAATATAAAATATAATTTTAGAAATTAAGCAGATTACATTTATTATTTTCAGTATCAAATAAAATTTTAAGCAATTTATAAAATTTTAAATAATTTATAAATTTAAAATATATTTTAATATAAAATATTTTTAATGTAAACCTATCCACCCATAAGACGGAACAATTCTAGTTATTTATGCAATTGCAGTAATAAAATTTGTGAATGGTGACATATTACTGATTTGACATTTTTACTTCGAAACCATCCCACCTATTTGCTTCCATTCATAATCAAAACTCATGTTCAGAAACGCGGGTGACTAGCCGCTTAGGCGTCCGAGTAGGTGCGATTCGAGCATCCACTGCCGCAATTTTGATAGAATCGGCCAACAAAATCAGATAACAATTACTCGGCCCATTAAGACGATTAATCGACCCAGGCTGTAACCGATTAATCGGCCCAACTTTACAAGACCAAATATAAAATTTGAAATTATTATGTTGGGCCTCAGAGTAATCTTGAAGCCTGAACACCTTAACCATTCCATTGCATGTGAACTCTATATATAAAGTAAGATTTTACTTCTTCTTTTCTTCGTAACCGATGTGGAATTTTTGTATTTCCAACACTAACAATGCAAAAATAATCAATTGCAGCCAAGTAGCGTCGAACCCGGGTTATTCAATGTATCACTATGTGACAATGACATTAGGAAACAACGAGTAAGTTGTGCACAGGCACAGAATCTAGAGTATAAAAATATAATCATAATTCAAAAAACTAGTCTAGATTAATTTGTTTAGCAATTATATGATACTAACATCTGCCAACAGTTAATTTTGTTCAACCAATAAATATAAATTTCAGTGATAACATGCAAAATAGAGTGAATTGGCTGAGAGCTCAAAAATAATGATGAAATTAGGGAATTGTTTATGATGTGATAATTTTGTCTTTAGAAATTAAGATAGCAAATGGGAGAATTTAGAGTATTTATCTAATTATGGAAAAAATGGTGTATACATGATGCAATTTCCCAAAAAAAAATATTACGTTATAATATATTTATATTTTATTTTATTTAATTAAATTAATAATTAAACTAATCCATTCATATATTAAGTTTAATTTCCGATTTTTTGATAACTCGCTAAACTCGGAGTTGCCGCCTTATTAACACCTAGCTTATTCCCGAACAGGGATCTAAACAAACAAAAATAGTTAAAATTAATTATCAAATAATGATATAGATAGATGATTAAAATCGAATCGACCACGCTCCCAGAGACAGCTCAAAATGAGTAAAAATAGTAGTGTAAAAGTCGTATTTTTTCCTCTCTTTCTCGACAGTCTTTCTTTTTTTTTTTGGTAAAAGTCGACAGTCTTTCTCTTAAGTCAAAGAACATCATTATCATATTTCTTTCCTTGCTTCATACGAGTCACGAAACCAGATTCCCACAAGCATTTCTTTCTCTCTCTCTCCTCTCTCTACATAGCTAGAGCTCACTTAAAGGTATATCTCCTAAGTTTCAAATGCAGTCGGATGTACAGCGACCGGCGAGATCGACGGCGTCCGGAGGATCTCGGCGAGACTCCAGCCCAGACTCTTTGAACTTCACACTGGAATCAAATCTCAGCCTCTTTTCCTCCGCCTCCGTCAGCGTTGATCGCTGCTCTTCAATCTCCGACGCTCACGACCGCGACTCTCTCGTCTCCGCTCCCTCCCTGGTACTTCCCGCATTACACTCTCTTCATCATCAACTGTAAATCTGAGTTCGTTATTTTTTACCAACGACATTATGAATACGCGTTTAATTTGACTTGAGTCAAAATAAGACAAAAAAAAAACAAAAGCGGTTCCTTAATTTCGTCACTGTTCATTATTGAAACAAAGCGTTTCTTAGATCTTGCAAAAAAAAAAAAAAAGAATGTAATTTTGCTCACATGATTTGAGGTGACAGGAGCGAGATCAACGGGTAGATCCAGACAAGCGTGAAACAAGGTGTAAGAAGAACAGTCGCAACTCTAGAAAATCAATTAAAGTTAAAGGTAAATAATTCAAACTTTGTCTGAGGAAATCAAGACAAGTGACAATAATAGTCCTACAGAGATTCAATTATGCTTTTTTTGGAAAAAAAATAAAAAAAACAACTTTTCCTATTTACTTTTTTTTAATCTAAAGCTTGGAAACAAGAGTATGTGGTGAACAAAGAAGATGAAATCCAGAATCTTGATTCAGCAAGAAGCTCATTCTCTGTAGCTCTTAGAGGTTAGTGAGTCTCTTTCTTGTAAACTTACCAAGACATAGTTTTATTTTTACTAATCTCAACTTCTTTTATAGAATGCCAAGAAAGAAAATCAAGATCTGAGGCTCTAGCGAAAATGCTAGACAACCAAAGAAGTACTACTTCACAGGATCTCAGTAAGAAAACATCGGTTTCAACTAATAAATCAAGCGTGTTTCCTAGTCCTGGAACTCCAACTTATACAATGCAAAAGGCTTGGAGCTCAGAACGTGTAGCATTAGGGAGAAGTCCGCCAAACGCCGCGTTTTTACCTTTGTATAGTGGTAGAACAGTGCCTTCCAAGTGGGAAGATGCTGAGAGATGGATACTTAGTCCTCTTGCCAGAGAAGAAGCTGCACGCACTTCATTTACAGCGTCGCGGCGGCCTAAATCAAAGAGCGGTCCATTAGGTCCTCCAGGACTTGCGTATTACTCCTCCTTGTATTCTCCTGCTGTACCTATGGCTCACGGTGGTGGGAGCAGAGGCTGTTTAACATCGAGCTCTCCGTTTTCAGCTCGTGTGTTGCCGCAGAACGGCTCTACTAACGCAGCTGCATTTACTCAAAGAAGTGATCATTGCATGGCTAGGTCTGTTAGCATCCATGGCTGCTCTCAAACTCTTGCCACACAAGGTATTAGACAGAGATAGAATCTATATAAATGAACTACTTTAGAGTACTGAATGTAATCTGGCTCTGTGTATAGATGGCATGCATGAAAGTATCAAGGATGCGGCTGGTGATGCTCGAGCTGTCTCAAGAAGGGATATGGCCACACAAATGAGTCCAGAGGGAAGCATCCGTTTATCTCCTGAGAGAGAGTGTTCGTTATCTTCCTCCTCTCCGACAACAAGATCAATTGTGGAACTGCTGAATGCTCGTGTCAACAGAGCAGAAGCCAAGGAGTTACAGGTAGATGAGAAGGTGACTGTAACTCGGTGGTCAAAGAGGCATAGAAGTTTGTACCATAAAGATAGCTCGAAAATGCGAGACCACTTGCATGGACAAGATAGGGATCCTCATGGCTCGACATGGTATGTTCTTAGTTGTGAAAGTCGTATGAATTTCCCTTGAATGTACATGATTTAGAGTTTTGAGATTGACTGTTTCATACTTTGGTAGGGTGAAGACTGAGGAAGCTAGAATTACATCTTGGCAAAATTTGCAGAAAGCTAAGGCCGAGGCAGAAATAAGAAAGCTTGAGGTTCTTTTCCTCTCATCTTGTTTCACTTTTTTTACCTGAAGCCCAAAGTCTTATAGCATAAAAACACTTGCAACATGGTGTACTCACTGCTTGAGTGGATCACTCTTACAGAGTAAACATTTTCAAATAAATATTTATCTCAGGTGAAGTTGGAAAAGAAAAGATCATCGTCAATGGCGAGAATAATGAGAAAAGTGAAGTCAGCAGAGAAGAAAGCAGAAGAGATGAGGAGGTCAGTGCTGGACAATCAAGCTCCAGGCGCATCACGTGGCAAGGCTTTATCTTTCAGAAGAAGTGGGAAGATGAAGATTGCTTCCCTTAGTGGTTGTTTCACCTGCCATGCTTTTTAGTAAGACGGTAAAACCACTCTGCACTACTCATGGTTCTTGTATTCTTGCTTGTAAAACTTTGATCGTTGTAGCTGGTGATTTTGATGCATATGTAGTTAAAGTTAAGTAAATCTGAGGGATGAGTCTACCCCTTTCCATCTTTGTGACTCTCTTTGGTTGTTAGAGGTGAATTGATCCCTTGAGAGGACCAAATCCATTATGCATCATCGTTTCATCATGTTAATGTTGTAAGATTTTATAGTTTTTGGGTTTTTGACAAAATGTGTTTGTAATTTAGTATGGTCCATGTAATTTATATGCAAACCGGCCACACGAGATCATAACATAGCACTTGAGACTTTTAGTTTGGCCCTTATGTAGTTCTGCTAAATTCGCAACTGGCTATTTTGAAAATACAAATATGTCATGCATATTTGGGTATGAATTTCGATAGGTCTTATAATCACATGATCTTTATCACTTGCCAAATTGAAATAAAAAGAAATTGTGATACAAACGATGATCCCCTATCCCCTATATATTATTTGAGAAGTGATTTGTATATATGTCATTACTACAATCATTCTCGCCAAAAAATGATGACAAGACACTAATAAAGGATGACATGACTTATAATTTAATATGACACTAGATTTTGATCTGCGCTTTCAAAGCGCAGATTTGTTTCTTTTGTCATATTTTTTTTTGTAACGAATGTATTTCAGCATATAATATGTATCAACTGTTTTAATTGTTTTTTTATGATTTGTATATTTTAAGTTTATCGGTAGTTATGATTGAAACCAGATTTTTCTTGATTGATTTGATGTTATTATAAGCGCATATTGTTTTTTTTCATCACTCAAACAAAGATCTGCATATAAAAACATGATTAGTAAAAATATAATAATCATGTCAAAACAACAGATTGTAAACAAATCCAAAAGAAAGGATATTGTAAATATATATGTTGCTTCTTATTATGTATTTAATTTTTCCTATTGAATTGGATTTTGATGATTAAACCAATATTTTATGCATGAAATAACATACTTGAGAATTATTTTGTATTTAATTTATTATGATCCCGACCCGTTATTCAAAGCGCTAGATTGCTTTGAAAAGAATTGATTTGTCTTTTCAGTTTATATAACAAATTATTGTATATATAAAAATTTAGGATAACTTAATTTTATACAAATATTATTCTCTTTCCAATCCTTTTATTTAGAACGCAAATGTACAATACTTTTATATTGATATTTTGTTTTGTGTAGTTTGTTGTTAAAAAAATGATTTTGGATCAAAATGTACAGTACTTTTATATTGATTATTTGATCCCAAAAACTCGAAACACAAACCGATCAGAACAAAACCCGTTTAGGTACCCGAAAACCCATCCCTAGTCATTATTATATATTGTATGTATCATCATGTAATTAATCGTATTTCCAGACTATTGCATGATCAAGAGTCAAATTCATGTATATTTTTAATGTTTTGTAGTTTACATATAGAGTAGAATAATTTTAATTAAGCATTGAAAACTTTTCCGATTAGCTCAGAGCACTCTCTTAATATTATAAATAATAATATCTCCATCTATATTTTGAAAACAAAGAATTATTTTATGTTGATAAAATTATTAACTCGTTTGTTAGATCACAATAGAAATAATAAATGCATTTGTAAGACCCATTTGTAATTGATACTTATTTTACATATTTAATGGAAAAACATGTATTGTAAAAAATTATACTCATTAATTGTATATTGATTTTGGAGAGTCAGCTTTATTTTAAAATTTAAATATTGATTTTAAAAATATTTAAAATTTACGTGAAATTAGAAATTTAAATCGTATATATTTAGTAAATTTATGTCATACTGATTTAGAAAATAAATATTTCTATAATTTAAAAATATGTTTTTTTTTTGTTTTTGTTATTGATTTAGAAAAAAAAATATTTCTAGAATTTTAAAATATTTTAAAATAAATATTTTATTATGTAGTTAATTTTTCTAAAATTAAGATTTATTATTAAAAAGAAACAAAATCGTGATTTACATAAAATATAAAATGATATGGTATTAAAGAGAGTATTACTTTTGGACTCATCCACGAGAAAACTCTTTCCGGATGTGCTGATGTAAGCGGCGTTAGCCATCAACGAATCTGAAAACAATTAAAAACACAATTATGAAACCTAATAAAAACAACAACATAACACTTCAGATTTGATAAAACCAAACCAAGTTAAAACTTATGAANATGTGCTGATGTAAGCGCCATTAGCCATCAACGAATCTGAAAACAATTAAAAACACAATTATGAAACCTAATAAAAACAACAACATAACACTTCAGATTTGATAAAACCAAACCAAGTTAAAACTTATGAACAAATGAATCAGTTTTGTCAACATGGGACTCAATCCGCCCACTAATCTTGATCTTATGTTTACCTTCAAAATTTTTTGGCATACTTCTTCAAAACTTCTTGTCATACTGTTGTTTAAATTTTGAAAGTAAGAAGATTCTCTTANTTAAAACTTATGAACAAATGAATCAGTTTTGTCAACATGGGACTCAATCCGCCCACTAATCTTGATCTTATGTTTACCTTCAAAATTTTTTGGCGTACTTCTTCAAAACTTCTTGTCATACTGTTGTTTAAATTTTGAAAGTAAGAAGATTCTCTTATTTAATAAAAAAACAACATATCTCAGAAAAAAAAACAAAAACATGTAAGAACTACAAAACAAAAAGTTGTGATTTACCCACAATGTTGATTTTTAAAGCATTGATTGAGAAACACCATTATTTCTTTACTTTAAACCGTATGAGCAGTTCCATTAACTCGTTGAACATAAACATGTACATGATCACAAATGATAAACTTAGTTTACGAGAAACCAAAACCATATAAAAGACAAAAAAAAATGATACTAAAAGCTTAATGTCGACTATGGACTAATAGGATGACACGACATTATATAATGGGAGAAGAAGTGTCGTTAAGATTGTTACATAATTTTAGGAAATCAATTGTTATTGGTATTTAATTCTTAGATTAATTGTAAGAAATTGTTTGATTGTTAGGGATAATATAATTAAGAGTAATCCTTTTTAAAAGAATAACCGATTGCTATATAACAGAAACGTAAAGTAAGGAACGTTTGATTTTTCGGGGATTTAACATTTAATTAGGCACTCTATTTAAATATTTCTTGATTTTACCCGATCACAATATATATATCTAGGATTTACGTACTATCAAACATTATTAAAGCTCCGATTTACTAATAAATGGTTGATATATTTATTCAAATTAAAGCAAAGAAATCTCCTAAATTAAAGCATCGATTAACCAAAAAGAAATAAAACATTTAAATAAAAACTTAAATTTAAATAAAGCCAGCGGCATTTCATTGTAAATACTTTAAAATTTCAGTGTGGCTTCAAAAAAAGCATTTTGTGTTTTAATAGTATTGATTTGTTTTGATATCACCCCGAAAATATGTGAATTTAAACAGAATATATAGTTAATAATAAATATAATTGATACATTTATTGTATCAATTCAAGAGAATATATTCTTTTTAGAAATATCTATCGATGGCATTAGGAAAATATAGATTTATGTTTATGCTTGTACCAATTCAAGAGAATATACTCAATATCAACTAATATGTTAATTTTGATTTTGAATTTTTGTTTCCATAAAAGATTTCATCAAAGTCTAAATGTGTTAGTAAAAATATTTGGAAGCCTATTTGGTGTGAAAATATATTTAAATTATTGGACTTGCAATTCAAATTAATAGAAATATCTTGGACCTGTGATTTTAGTTGTATTAAATAAAAAGTCATGTTTTGTAATTAACTTAAAGATGTTAATGAAAAGCCATGTTTTGTAATTCTGCTGAAATTTCAGGAGCAGGTTCACAAACAGTCAACTGCTTTAATAGTATAGATGGATAATTACATTTAATGTTAGTTTATATTTTTGGTAATTTTTTTAAAATATGGTAATAACTCATATTTTACTTTAATGTCGGTTTATATTTTTGAAAATTTTTAAAAATATGGTAATAACTCATAAATCCTCATTAAAATAAATGTATTCAAATATGGCATTAAAATTACGAAATTATCATTTTGTTCTATGTTTTTAAATTATAAAATTTTATTACTAAAATTTTCAAAAATGTATATATTTTTGTTTAGAAAATTATAAAATTTAATAGTAAAATTATTAGTTTCTTCTATATCTACAAATTTTATAAATATTGTTTAATTTTATTTTTTGATAACTATATAATTTTTTGCAAATTTATTTTAAATAGTTAANTTACTTATATGGCTTATTTTTGTTATTTTAACTATGACTAAAATTTTGAAAACTATAAATAATTCTAACATGTAATATAATTTTAATTATTTAACCTGAAGTTAAACTTATTTTACACATGTTTTTAATTTAAATAAAATATTTTATATCGTCAACATTCTCTGTATTGAAAAAATTTACTTGTGTGTTTCAAAACAAATTCTATAGTTTTATCAAGTTAAATTTATGTGATTTAGTTTTTATTTTAAATGGAACTATTTTTAAGGAGTTGAGTTAATTCACACCCGTATAATGATATGGTGCAAATATTTATGAAAATAAATTGAATATTTTAGCTTTCATTAAATTTATCTTAAATTTACTTATCTGGTTTATTTTTTTTATTTTAAATATGCGAAATATTGAAGAATCTAAATAATTCTAATTTGTTGTATAATTTTATTTATTTAACCTGAGGTTAAGCTTATTTTACACTGATTATTTAATAATTTTATTGGAAAAATATTTTAGTAAAAATGTAATGTTTGAATATATGTATATTTTAAAGCAATTTTTGATATAAATCAACTTTAAATTATTTTTATTTTAAATATGTATATAAAATTTAAATTTATTGTATGATTATTTTAGACAAAAAAGTTTTTAGGTAATTAGATTAGTCCATTTTTTATATTTTAAAACTGATCCATGTAGATAGTTTTTATAATATATTGGATTACCAATTTTTATAATACTTTAATCCTTGTTTAAAATTTTTAATTTTCTGCAATAGTTTTCTATGAATTATTAGTAACTTTATGATATTTTTTCTTTGAAAATTGAATTCTTGAAATTCTTACATTTGATTAAACTAAATAAGGTAATAATACTTTAAAAAATATATAATATAAAATTTATATCTTAGTTTTTGTTTTTATTTTCACCATAAAGAATTGTAAATAAAAAGAGTTGTAAATATAGTGACAGAATTAGAAATAAAAAGAAATATAGAAAGGAGGTCTTTTTATTTATTATAAAATAATAGCTAAATATGTAAATAAAATAAGTATTAAATATGTTATTTATGTTTCTAAACAATTCTTATTTGTTATTATATATTTATTAAAAATACAATGGCTAAATGTATAAATAAGAGAAATTACACATTTTCTACTATTCNAGTTAATTAAAATAAATAGATAGAAACATCCATCTAAGATTATAATTTTAAATATATACATTCTTATTCTTAAATATAATTTAAAATAAAAAAAATTTATTAAAAATACAATGGCTAAATGTATAAATAAGAGAAATTACACATTTTCTACTATTCATATTTCCAAACAACTTTTATTTAGAATACTCTACTTGTTTACAAACATCTCCAAAATATACTTCAACTTTAATAATATAGATAATTTTCAGTTATTTTTATTTTAAATCGGAAATTCCTAAGTACAACTTGGTAAAACTAATTCTAGAAATTAATGTTGATTTAGGAATTATAATATTAGTTATAAGATTTTGATGCTTGTTTTAAGATTATTTTCTTTGTATTTGTTAAATAAAAAATTTCCATTTTTAAAACATATTTTTGATTTTGAATTAAATATGTTCTTTTCAAAAATGTTGTATATATTTTAAAAATTTTATATAAGGTTTATTGAATTTTTTAAAATCACTATATAAAAACTTTTTTCATATTTATTATATTCTTAGTATAAGAAATATTTTACAAAAAAAATGTTTTTACTTTTACAGATTTATAAAACGTTTTATTATTTTAAAATTATTATGTATTTTCAATATATTTTTATTATATATCTATATATTTATTTTATTTTTTCTTTTAAAATTATTTTATATATTTTAAAATAAATTTTCAATTAAGGATTTGTTAAATTTTTTTTTTAGATTTGGGATATAAATTATAATTTTGTGTTATTTCTATATTTAGTTTTTTCATAAGATATTTTTATAATATCTAATATTCTGGTATATATATATATATTAATTTTCTATAAAACTACAGAAAAAAAAAATATATATATA
>OVBX01006086.1:0-12238 GCA_900406325.1 Erucastrum elatum
TATATATATATATATAAAGCTATGCTTGTTAATTATTGTTTCCATAATTTTTAGTTAGAATTTAATTTTGAAAATGCATTAATTAAAGAGAAAAGACGAAAAATCCTATATGGTAGGTTAATTAATACTTTCAGTGGCATGCCGTTGTAAATAACACTGAAAAGTAATGGTCATTCTATAAGTGTACTTCTCTTTTAATAATAGAGATGAGAATATTGAAAAACTTATGCCAGATCTCCGTCTCAAGCAGAATTGGTTGACTTTTTCCGTTTTAGTCGTTAATAATATCTTTCGAAGTTAGATTGAGTAAATGATTTTTTTTTTTTAAGATAGATTGTAGTGTTGGTTTGAAACTTTGAATTAGCATAATCGAAAAATGGTATTCAAGAACAAACTCTTTTTCTCATCAAAGACATCCGGAACTTCTAGCCACGATAGTTCCATATCTTTTGGCTCCAACTCTCCCACACGATCAGACACAAAGAAATCTGAAACGGCTCCAAAGGATGAAACCCTTGTCCCTAACCCAATCTCCGCTGGTGGTTTAGTCGGTATGTCCTCAAATACAAATAACATCTTGATTTGGTTTGGTGGGAGATACGATGTTCAATTAAATGCAATTCGATTAAAATAGCGCATAGAGAGTTTCTGTAATATGATATAGACTTATGTTCTTTCTTGTTGTGAGCATGTCTTGTTTTAAGGATGAGTGGATGAGCATCTGCATTGTTAATAACTGTAGCTTATCACCACCTTTAGCACACCTTGTTCTGAATTGTACCTTGATATTTTATGTCACACAGTGGAGGAGGTAGAAGTAAATTATATGGGGAGTCATAAGAACTTTTTTGACATGTATAAATGTATAATTACAGTATATGATTTTAGAATCAATCATAAAACAGATTAAATAAAATAGTGGGTGCATTTGGAAGATTGAACACATATTCACCGGGGTCAAGCACTAATGTCACACGGTGATTCTTCAGTTCTTATTTCTCAAGTTTTCTTATACGTGTACTTGGCAGGCCGCTCCGAACGATTTGGCCCTCGGAAAAGGCATCGTGGTGACGTCAAAAGCTTTTCTCATGAGCTGAACTCAAAAGGTGTAGGGCCCTTTCCATTGTGGAAGCCTCGTAAGTTCAACAACGTGGAGGTATTCTAGAGGCTTCGATCTCTATTAATCTCGTGTGAGTTTGTTTAATTTTACGTATGCATGGTCTAATAGTCTGTCGTTTCCAGGAAATATTGGTTCTAATCCGGGCAAAATTTGATAAAGCAAAGGAAGAAGTAAACTCTGACCTTGCCGTATTTGCCGCGGACCTGGTGGGAGTTATTGAGAAAAATGCAGAAAGCCATCCCGAGTGGGAGGAAACGTTTGAAGATTTGTTAATTTTGGCTCGAAGTTGTGCTATGACTACTCCTGGAGATTTCTGGCTTCATTGCGAAGGCATAGTTCGAGATTTAGACAATAGACGTCAGGAGCTTCCCCCTGGCGTTCTCAAACAGTTTCATACTCGGATGCTTTTTATGCTTACAAGATGTACGAGGTTGCTTCAGTTTCATAAGAGTTGGGAAGAAGAGGAACACGTTGAAGAATAAAATGGTTATGAGTGAGTGTGTGACAAGTTTCTGCATTTCAACACGTTGAATAAGTCTCCTTCCATTTTAGTTGTTCAAAAATAAGTTGATCGAGTATTGGTATTTGTTCTTATTCATTTCATGATAATCTATGACACTGTAATTGTGGTTTTGATAAACAAGTAACACTTTCAATACTTTGTCGAGGTCTCATCTCGATCGAAAACAATAAATGGTGATACAAGAGTGAAAAGATGAGCGAGAGAGATTCATTAGTGAGCATTCCAAATTTGGATGGAGGCTACGAGTATTTAGATATGTTGATGAAGAATCAAGGATCCTCGGTCCGAAAGAATCAAGTAGACAGTATCCACGACTGCATAAGATAGCCCAACGGGCTTAATCTAATATATAGAGGCGTATTTCGGGTTTTCGCTACCACCGGTAAGCTTTTGCGGTTGATAGCGGTTGTTTGTGTTTTGCAACAATCATTCAGACCGTTTTAAACCGTTTTAAATCGCTTCAAACCGCTTTAAATCTCATAAATTCAAAAGCTGGTTCAAGCTAGCATTTGCGGTTCCGGGTGGTTGCGGAAGGTTAAATTGTTTTTTCTTTCTCAAAAACAATATAAATAGAAAAACAAAAATATTCAATAAAAATATTAAAATTAAAAATATAAAAATACTAAATATATCTATTATATTTCAAATAATATTATAAAATTTTAAAACAAAAATATTTTCTATAATTTAAAAATAAAACTATAATTTTATAAATATAATTTTTATATTTATTATACTTTTATGATTTTTAATATTTTTATAATTATATAAAATGTAAATATTATTAATTTATTATTTAACCACTAGTTTACCAGTCATAGATATCCCGCAAACGCACAAATTTCTAACTGCAGTACCAGTCGTATAAATCTCTTAAAATCGCTAAAAAGCGCAACCACCCTTATCCGCAAACTCGCGTAACCGCAACCGCTGCGGTTGAACCAGCCAGACTCTTAATCGATAAGACATTTGATTGATAAATACATTTTAGAAAGAAAAAAAATGATTTTGTATTCAGTTAAACTGAACATTTTCAAAAATGGTTTTGTTCTTTTACTCATGAGGAACTTTATTCTTCTATCCCATTTTGCATGATGATTTATTATTTTATTTACTCAAGATCACTTTTTTTTTTGAATTTGAAATACGAGAAAGGTGGTTTGTGGTGTTGGAAAACGATTTGTAGGTAAATGACCTTTTAGTTAAATCGGTTTAAAATCTTAATCAAAAGTCAAATTACAAGTCAGATTATGTTGACCTATTTTTCTGTGTTAGTCCTCACATTACATTACAAAAGAGAAACATTTGTGACTCAAGTCTCTACAGTTTCCACTACACAGTCACGCCTTCCTCGTCGCTTCCGCACCCTCCAATACCAAGAACCTCTAAGATCTCCACAGAATCGAATCATATATATAGAGAGAGTGAGATAGTGCTTTCTTCGAAGTTAAAGAGTGTGTATGTAAATGACAACTTAGGTTTTGATTTGGATTTGATTAATCGACGAAAATGGTATTCAAGAACAAGCTCTTCTTCTCTTCATCGAAAAAATCCGGATCCTCGAGCCCGGATAGCTCCAACAGTCCCAGATCCGTCGGCTCCAACTCCCCCAACCGATCGGACAAGAAGAAGTCGAAATCCGCTTCCAAGGATGAATCCCCGATCCCTAGTAGTCCGAGCTCCTCCTCCCTCGGCGGTTTCGGTTGCAAGCAGGCGTCGCCGATCAAAGAAGGTTTGAAGAAGAGTAAGGGGAAAGAAGTTCCGTCAGCTCCTCACTCTATCGGAAAATCGAACTTGTCTCCTAGCTCCGAGGCGAAGAAGAAGAGCGAAGGAGGAGGAGGAGGACCGGCGTTTGTTTCTCCGATCATGGCTTCGTCTCTGGGATTGAACCGGATCAAGACGAGATCCGGACCTTTGCCTCGGGAGAGTCTTTTCAATTTTCGGAGTGATGAGAAGACTCCGCCTCTGTTGAGTACCAGCAAGCTTTCTAAGATGGCTACTGATACTGGCTCTGGTTCGGGTTCGGGTTCGGCGTCTTCTGGTGTTGGTAGTGGGGATAAGAAGAAGGAAGCTGGGAGTGTAATGCTGAGGTTTGAAGAGAACATGAGCCGCGCTCAAACAATGAGTGATCGTGATAGTAGTATGTCTCCTGATAATGGAGGGCCACCGAAGAGCCTCAGCCCTACGTTGCCGCCGCCTTCAGGATCTCGATTGCAGAATGCTGCATCCTCTTCAGGAGCTGGTATGTCCTCAACCTCTTGAAATGGTTGGTGGGAGAAACGATGTTAAATTTGATTTGATTTGTATTGAGAATTTGCTTGATAATTTAGTTTCTGAACCTACTGGTTATGAGAATGTTTGCTTGTTAGGTTTAAGAGAAGTGTTAGTTTTAAGGATGAGCATCCGTGTGTTAAAAACTGGAAGAGCTGATCACCACTTTTGGCACATCTTACTCTGAATTGTATCTCGATATTGTATGTCACCTGTTGCTTCTTCAGTTCTTATTAGTACTACTCAAGTTTTTCTTATGGTTCTACTTTGCAGGCCGCTCTGGTCCTGTAAAAAGTTCAGATTTCTGCACCCCAGAGGTACCCCATTCTCCATCACATATATACGTTTATGTAGTTTGTGCTGTGTTTACGCTTAAGTGTTATTTTTGCCTTGACGTTTATCTTTTTCTTTTAGAATTCGTATGAGTGGGAAAATCCCAAAGAGTCAGAATCACCACGTTATCAAGCCTTACTTCGTATGACCAGTGCTCCTCGGAAGAGGTTTCCTGGTGACATCAAAAGCTTTTCTCATGAGCTGAATTCTAAAGGTGTACGGCCCTTTCCATTGTGGAAGCCTCGTAGGTCCAACAATGTGGAGGTATTTTAAAGTCTCCGATCTCTATTTATCCGTGTTGAGTTTTTTTTTTCCGTAAGCAGAAGCTAATATCTGTCGTTTCCAGGAAATATTGGTTCTAATTCGGGCGAAATTTGATAAAGCAAAGGAAGAAGTAAACTCTGACCTTAAGGTATTTGCTGCGGACCTGGTGGGAATTCTTGAGAAAAATGCAGAAAGCCATCCTGAGTGGGAGGAAACATTTGAAGACTTATTAATTTTGGCTCGCAGTTGTGCTATGACTACTCCTGGAGATTTCTGGCTTCAGTGTGAAGGCATAGTTCAAGATTTAGATGATAGACGTCAAGAGCTTCCTCCTGGCGTTCTCAAACAGCTTCATACTCGGATGCTTTTTATACTTACCAGATGTACGAGGTTGCTTCAGTTTCACAAAGAAAGTTGGGGAGAAGAGGAACAAGTTGTCCAACTACGTCAGTCAAGAGTTCTGCATTCTATAGAAAAAATACCTCCCAGTGGAGCGGGAAGGAGTCTAAGTGCTGCAAAGGTCTCAAAGATACCTCCATCCACCAAGAAAGCTTATAGTCAGGAGCAGCGTGGTTTGCAGTGGAAGGAGGACGCTGTTGTACGCTCAGTTCCTCCCCTTTCTCCTCCTGAAAATGATGTTCTTAAAGAATTTGAATCTCCTGCAAACATTGATAGAATGTCTTCGTGGAAGAAACTTCCATCTCCAGTACTGAAAACTGTGAAAGAAGCGCCAGCATTAGAAGAGCAGAATCATAACAAAGTTGAACCTCCGAATCTGGTTAAGAATCGAAATGCGGCTGTCTCTGTTGTCAGCGGCCCTCCCGCAAAAGATTCTCATGAACATTCTCCCAAGCATCGGCACAATGTATCTTGGGGTTACTGGGGGGAACAGCCACTTGTTTCGGAAGAAAGTTCAATAATGTGCCGTATCTGTGAGGAGGAGGTTCCGACTACCCATGTTGAAGATCACTCTAGAGTTTGTACATTAGCTGATAAATATGACCAGAAAGGACTGAGTGTTGATGAGCGGCTTATGGCAGTTGCTGGAACTCTAGACAAGATAGCAGAGACCTTCAGGCATAAGGAAAGCCTAGCAGCTGGAGAAAGCCCAGATGGTATGAAAGTATCCAATTCAAATTTGACTCAAGAGTGTGATGTTCTCTCGCCAAGGTTGAGTGATTGGTCGCGGAGAGGGTCAGAAGACATGCTTGACTGTCTCCCAGAGACTGATAATTCAGTTTTTATGGATGATCTGAGAGGTTTACCCTTGATGTCATGTAAAACCCGTTTTGGTTCCAAGTCTGATCAAGGCATGACAACTTCATCTGCCAGTAGCATGACTCCTAGATCCCCAATTCCAACCCCTAGACCTGATCCAATTGAAATGATTCTAGGAGGCAAGGGTACTTTCCATGACCACGATGAATATCCACAGGTTTGTGATGGCTGTGCTCCTTCTTCATAAATGTCTTGTCTTTCGTTATTAAATATTTCACTGATCGAAACTCTTGATGCAGATGAGCGAACTTGCTGACATTGCAAAATGTGCAGCAGATGCTATTCCGGGTGATGAACAATCAATTCCCTTTTTACTTTCTTGTCTTGGAGATCTGAGGGTTGTCATAGACCGCAGTAAGTTCGATGCACTTACAGTAGAAACTTTTGGAACTCGCATAGAAAAGTTAATCCGGTGAGTTTCTTGTATAATTTGTAGATGTTTTATGATTTCCAGAAATATTAGTTGTTGAAACTATAGGTGTCTTCAATATGTAGGGAGAAATATCTCCAGATCTGTGAGCTTCTGGATGATGAAAAAGTTGACTTATCAAGCACTGTAATTGATGAAGATGCTCCTTTAGAAGATGATGTTGTTCGAGGCTTGAGGACCAGTCCAGTACACCCACGCGACCGCACATCCATAGATGATTTTGAGATCATAAAACCAATAAGTAGGGGAGCTTTTGGGAGAGTTTTTTTGGCAAAAAAGAGAACAACAGGAGATCTATTTGCAATCAAGGTAATATATATATATATTGCTTTTGCTCTCTTTCTTTTGTTAAAAAATATTGTAGTTAGGATGACGTGGATGGCAAAATCTTTAGTTGGATTTTCTCTAATCTTGTGTTGTAATGTCTGTTATACTCTTCAGGTTCTGAAAAAGGCAGATATGATCCGCAAGAATGCTGTTGAAAGTATACTCGCCGAACGTGATATTTTGATCAATGTCCGCAATCCCTTTGTGGTGAGCAGGTCTAACCTTAAAGCACATTCTTTGGAGAGACCTACATCTTTAAACGTAACTTTTTTTTGAGCAGGTACGTTTCTTCTATTCTTTCACAGATCGTGACAACCTGTATCTGGTGATGGAGTATTTGAATGGAGGGGATCTGTATTCGTTGTTGAGAAATTTAGGTTGCTTAGAGGAAGATATTGTCCGTGTATATATTGCCGAAGTTGTAAGTTCTGCATGTGTATTTTATAGTCATGCCATAAAAGGTAAGAAAGTGATTTTATGATTCAATTTACCTTTCAGGTCCTTGCTTTGGAATATTTGCATTCTGAGGGTGTTGTTCACCGTGATGTGAAGCCTGATAATTTGTTGATTGCGCATGATGGTCATATTAAGGTATTTTTCCATTGTTAGAACTCTCTTCAGCTATCTCTTGAGAATAAATGGTTACATAATGGTCATTCAGAATGCTTTGGTTGTCTTGCTATTTGAGGGTTAGGAGATTGTGTCCTGGTCTTGGCAATAAATTCTCAAAATCAAATGCGTCTTTTGTGATTTGTTTGAGCAGTTGACAGATTTTGGGCTCTCCAAAGTTGGTCTCATCAACAGCACGGATGATCTGTCTGGTCCTGGGATATCTCTGCTTGATGAGGAAGAATCACGATTACCAACATCCGAGCATCAGCTTGAAAGGCGGAAGAAACGGTCTGCTGTGGGTACTCCTGACTACTTAGCGCCAGAAATTCTTTTAGGGACAGGACATGGTACGTTCTAATCTTGGTGTATATTTATCTTCTATTCAAAAAATGTTTGAGAGTAGTATGATTGGTATTCGGCTTACAAATCTGTTTCTGCATAATAACTATATGCTCAGTATTAGTGGACTGCCAAGTTTCAGATATTTCTGTTTCCTTCATATTAACAACAATATACTTGCATTATTTTTTCAGCTGCAACTGCGGATTGGTGGTCTGTTGGAATCATTCTGTTTGAACTCATTGTGGGAATTCCACCTTTCAATGCTGAGCAACCTCAGGTGAGAGACTAATTATTGTGTTGTTTCTGCAAATGCTTTGAGAGTGGAATTTTCCTGTACTGGCTTCTATACTCCTTTAACTTATATATGAAATGATTAGTTATGTTTCTACCTTGCATCTCATTTTGGCTTATAACATCTATTTGCGTTTTTTTTTGGTTTTTTTATAGCAAATATTTGACAATATTCTCAATCGTAACATACCATGGCCTCATGTCCCGGAAGAAATGAGTGCTGAAGCCCACGATATTATAGACCGGTAAGATGTATTCTCTCTCTTTCTAATTATACGCTTCACACTAAGGTCGTTTCCAAAAAAAGCAGTTGTGCAATAGAAAAACATTAATGAACAACTTTTTCTGCTCATTATATTGGAGTAAATGAACATGCAAGGACGTGTGAGTCAAAATCTAATGTTTCCATATAGAAGATAGAAGTTTGCTCTATATATAAGACAGGTTATTGTCTGTAACGTCATGTCATCTTCTCTTTCTAGATTTTTAACAGAAGATCCTCATCTGAGACTTGGAGCTAGAGGGGCTGCTGAGGTAAAAAAAGATGTCTTTTTCTGTGATGACTTATTCCAGTTTGCTGAAAACTTTTATTTAAAAAGAAAAATGTTCATGACACAGGTCAAGCAGCACGTCTTCTTTAAGGACATCAATTGGGATACACTAGCGAGGCAAAAGGTGCTTTTTCTTTTTCTTTTGAAGATACGTGATTTGCAGAAACGGATCCTCATGTCGTACAATGTTTAACGCTATTTTTCTCTAGGCTGCATTTGTTCCAGCTTCAGAGAGTGCAATCGATACTAGCTACTTCAGAAGTCGCTACTCTTGGAACACATCGGATGAGCAATTTTTCCCATCAGGTGAGGTTCAAGATTATAGTGACGCTGATAGCTTGAGTGGCAGCAGTGGTTGTTCGAGCAATGATCATGAGGAGGGAGAGGTAAACATTCACTGTGATCCACTCTTTGAATTCAACATCTTTCATTAATGTTCTGTGAATGTAAAAAAAATCACTAAAATGGATCAAAATTGTGGGGTACACAGGTTGAAGAAAGCGACGAACAAGGGGAGTCTGAGTCTGGCGTACCTGTGGATTACTCTTTCAGTAATTTCTCGTTTAAGGTAACTTATCACATGTCTTCCCAGTTATGAGCCAGTTTTGTGCTGAGTATACAAGTCTATTTAGTTGTTGATATACCCATATTTTCATTTTTGAGTTCTATGTTAACACTGTAAGTAAGTTGCTTCTTTTCATGGTTTTGCAGAACCTTTCGCAGTTGGCATCAATCAACTACGATCTTCTATCTAAAGGCTGGAAAGATGAGCCACAGCCGAACTCGCATCCCAAATAATAATGGTTATTACAATTAGGCCAAAGCCAAAGCCTTTTAAAAGCCAAACCAAATGTTCATGAAAAATGCAAAACTGAGGTGTATATTTATCACAGAGAAGATCAAATATTATTTTTGACAACAAATCAATATACAAGTTTACAGAATCTACTCATTTTATACACAAATTATTAACAAACAAAATCAGTGAGATGGAATTCAATCAAACACGTTAAATGAAAACATTTTCTACATTCTTTCATCATACAGAAACATAATTCTCCGTAATGAAATGGTTCATAACTTCATATTATAAAAGTTACTAATTTATGTGTTCTTTTGGGGGCTGCATACTAATCGTACCAAAGAGACAAAAAGCTGCAACAATACTGAAAATAAAGTGAAAGTTAAAAGCACTAATAATTACAACCTCAACGAACTCATCATCATCAGTGCCCAGTCCACACACAAGAGAAAAAAAAATTGAAAAACTAATTAACACCATAACTCTAATTTCCCGCCATATTCTTAAACTAACACCAAACATTTAACATTTCGTTCACACTAGTGAACCTCTCGAGCCTCCTCGCATCCATTGTTGGTCTACCCCACCTGATCCGTACCCGATTGACGCAACTCCTGGATCCTCCTCACCACCTCCACCATCACTGGCCTCTTGTCAGGGTGCTGCTCCGTACACTCAATCCCCAACTGTAGCATCTCCTCCATCTCTCCTTCCACCACCGTCTCCAAACTCATCAGCTCCGAGTCGAAAACCTCACTCCTCCACGCCTCTCTCCCCACCGTATGCACCCACCTCGCCAAGTCCATCCCTTCCTCATTCATCACTGCGTTAGACGGGGCTTTTCCCGTCATCAACTCTAGCAGCACCACACCAAAGCTGTATACATCCGCCTTCTGCGAGACACGCCTCGGATCAGTTACTTCCGGCGCACGGTAACCAGTAGCACGGTTTGGAGTAGTGGTCGAAGAGCCGACAAGCTGAGCCAAACCGAAGTCAGAGACTCGCGCATCGTGTGAGTTTGTTAAGAGGATGTTTGAAGACTTGACGTTCCCGTGAGAGCTCAATGGTTCTTGCGAGTGAAGATAGTCTAGTCCACGAGCTGCTCCAAGTGCGATACGTGACCTGACTTCCCAATCCAGTGGACTCCTTCCTGCCCCTTTGTTTCCTATAACATATCAAAATGACGTTAAGCACAACACAAACAAAAGCTATTCTCTGAATCAAGAACACACATCCCTATCATTATTAACAAACCTCTTCCTGTCTTAAGCAGAGAAAAAGAGATAAGTAAAAACTCTAACTAACCGTGTAAGAGAGCAGACAGGCTTCCCATAGGCATGAAGTCATACACAAGCAGCTTCTCATCTCCACTGTAATAATAAGCTCTCAACGGCACCAAGTTCTCATGATCCATCGCCCCAACAACCTCAATCTTCTCTTTGAACTCTCTATCTGCCATCGTCACATCCTTCAGCCTCTTCACAGCCACAAGCGTCGCCGCGTCAAGCACCGCCTTATACGCCGTCCCGAACGTCCCCTTCCCCAAAACCTCCGCAGAAGCTCTCAACAGATCCTCCAGCTCGAATACCTTCGTAGCGTTCCCAAAGAACACTAACTTCCTCGTCGTCCCTGAACCGTTCACTTCCGGGATTACCGTCACAGCCGCCGCCTCCGTCGCTTCCACCGCAGATTTCTCGCCGGGAGTTTCTATATCAAGCTGCTTGATGGTTCTTCCCACGTCGACGTCCCTTGTACTCCTCCTCTCGCTCCCTTTCTTCCCAAAGAGAGCCATCAGAACCATAACAACAACAAAGAACGCAACCACGCAACCAATCACTATCCCAGCTATCACTCCACCGGAAAGCTTCCCCTTTTCTCTCTTCTCATCAGTTCCGGGAATGTTTCCGACGGAAATAGGCTGACTAGGCACAGTTCCTTCATTACTACAAACACCTAGCGGTTTCCCGCATAGAGATGTCCCAACAAAAGAATCGGAATCGAATCTCTGAAGACTCTTCGGTATAGATCCGTTCAACAAGTTGTTAGAGACGTTGAACTGATCCAAACCCAAGCCCATATCCAGTAGAGGCCCAGAGAGTTTGTTATTTTCTAAAAACAGAGTCTTGAGCCTGGTGAGGTTCTTGAAACCAGAAGAGATCTGTCCTGAGAAACCGTTATCTCCAAGATTCAGCTTTACTAGGTTGCTGAGGCTGAATAGGACCTCCGGTATCTCGCCGGAGAACTTATTTCCCTGGAGGTAGAGCCTCCGGAGATCGGAGCAGCTGCCGAGATCCAGAGGGAGCGTTCCGGTTAAAGCGTTGAGACGGAGGCTGAGAGTGCGGAGCTGAGTTAAGTTACCGAAGATGCCCTCGGGGATCTGGCCGGAGAGCGCGACGCCGGGGAGGCGGAGGGCGGTTACGCGGTCGGAGTCGCAGGAGACGCCGGTCCAGTTGCATGGTGTGGGGTGTTTGGGATTCCAGAGGTGTGTGCGGCCGCCGAGGGCGGAGCGGAGAGAGAGGAGGGCGGATTTGTCGGCGGAGAGGTCTTGGAGCGACGGTAGGGGGAGAGAGAGGAGGAGGAGGGAGAGGAGGAGTGGGGAGAGAGACGCCATTGATGGGGAAGAGAGTGGGGAGAGAAACCCTAGAAAAGCTCTGAAGAAGTGAAAGAGTGAAGTGAAGTTAAGTAGTCAACACTTATCAGTCAATCTCTTTTTCTCCTCTTTTTCTTCCCGTTCTTTTAAAACAAATTGGCTTTTTTAGTTTTTAATAATTTAAATTAAAGAACTTCGGAATGTGACAAAAACGACATTTCTAATAGGACGGTGACATATGTCATTCTCTGCTTGGTTAAGAAATATGTGATTGTAATGGATCAGATTGTAGTATCCTATGTACATGTTTAGCAGTATTTGTCTTTATCTAAGCTGCATTAGTCTTTTAACACTATCTTCAAAATATTTTGTTTTTCAAAGATCTAGTAACATAAAAACTACTATATATTTTAGTCTATCATTACTGTAACTAGGTAATGAGTCCGTGCGATGTCGCACGGAAACTCATTTTATAAAAATTAATTTTCACACATTGCCATATAA